>VDFB02079093.1:0-53349 GCA_007258455.2 Sequoia sempervirens | reverse complement strand
GCTATCTCCCCGCGACATTCCCACTCTCCACCGTGGGATTTGAACCTTAGACAGCCCAACTGCTGCCCTTGCAACTTAATCATTGCACTGCGGGCTCAACCCCACAAAAACAACAAAATTGATGTTTATATGGATTGTGGAAATCTAGTAGAATTGAACATTGAAAGGCTTGCCCCAATATTTGAGAGGCTCAAATTATTTGACCAGCAATCATCGGTGCCAAATTATACTTGCATTACATTTAATTATTAAGAGTCATAGTTGCCAAGGACCCACAGTCATCCACAGTAAGTCACAACCATGCCCTAACTCACTACAATTGTCCTCGATCACACCCAAAAATGCATTAAATCACTTAAACATTTTACTTTTTGGTAGAAAAAAGGTTTCCATCGATTTTGGCAAGTTTTTTCATGAATTTTGAAGCAGAAATCACAAGTTTTTAACAATTTTTAATGAAAAAATCATCACAATTTTCATAAAACATGACTATTTTTTTTACTCGCCGTCAATTTTGGCTCACGAGTTCTGCAAGTACTCACAAAGTTTTGCATCTATGCAAAGAATAACAAATGAAACTTTAAATGCTAAATACATTGCATTGAACAATGAAAATGCCAAACATGGAATATCAATATATTCAGAATGATGATGATCCCCAAAGTCAATGCCAAGCTCCTCATCACTTGAATTGTCAAACTCCTTAAAGTCAAGTTCCTCCAAATCAATACCAACCAACCTTGTCTACATCACATCAGCATCAACTTATGCTAGCTCCTCTAGCTCTACATCCCATCAGCTATTGTACTCTCCTCATATGTAAGTGTGTTACAATCAATGATGCAAGACACCGTGTATAGCTCAAAGCAACTACCAATCAATATAATCCCCCCCCCCCGGATTATAGTGAGACCTCTGAGTGGGAGGGTCTAATTCCCAAGTGGGGGAATAGTAGGGCATGTTACGTATAGAATTTGTTCCCTTCCTCCTCCCACCCAATGTCGTTTCAATTGTGGGAGGAGATAGTGACACTCTTTTCACCAAGATTGAATCTATCTCACTAACACGAACAACTTCTAATCCTTCTAGTGGGAGGGGATTATAGTTAGGGAGATAGGAGTGGATGGGAGGGATACAAATGGAGAAGAGATTTTGGATAAGAATTGAAAACCTCTACCTAACCAATGAGGTTTAGTCATGCCCCACTGCATCTTCCCTTGTCTCCAAATAGGGATGTTAGTCATTTGATTGCCCTTCAAGCCCAGGGTGGGTGGGAGGATATAGTTAGATCTTCATCTCTTCTTTAAATGATAGCTATTTGAATCCATCAGGGAAGGATATGAACTTCCTATAGCCAGATCACCGGTCCCCTAGGCCGTAGAGAGATGCCTTCCTATTCAAATCTCTTCCCCAAGGGAGCATTGGGAACCAAGGAAAGAGAGATGTACGACCCGCCTAGTAACTAGATCAAGGGGGGAAGTCCATCCAATAAAGAAAGGTTTGTTGACTCAAAAACCCTACCTTCACAATCCTAAGGTTCACAATCCTAGGGAGGGTAGGAGGATGAAGGTTGGGGTGGGTGGGAAGATATATTGTCATTGCAGCCATCCATTTGCCCCTCTCCCTCCCTATTCCCATTTTTTATGAAGTCGGGTGGGAGGGGCGTAGAGGTTGATGTTGAGAGAGATGCACCTAATAGGTTAATATTTTATGGTTCCCCAACTAAGGTGAAAAACTGGGCAACTACTAATGTACTATAATTTAGGTGGGTGGGAAACTATAGTTCCAGTACTAGAAGGTCCCTGAGGGCCCTTCATTTGACTCATGCGATGGCCATGATAAATAGATGGGTGGGCTAATGACTAATGATTGGTCCCATTCATCCCCGCCCGAATCAATGACTAGCGACTACATCACTATGCCCTATAAATAGTAGGGCCCCCACCCAGCATATAGAGTTGAGAGTAGGGCTCAAACGAACGGCTAACTATGGCTTGGCTTCATAGTCACCCATCTGGCCAACTAGACTAGGCTATAGATACTCAAGCCCCCCATTACCTCATGTGGGTGGGAGGCTCCATCTATCCCCCCTCTGGGGTTCTAGCCATTTATCTGTAGGGGTTGGCACCAAACCCCAACGATATTAAAGTGGTGGGTGGTAGGCAATAGTTGGGGCCAAGCGGCATGTATATATCTTATACGATTATCAGGTCCATCCACTCGGCATCACTCATAATGGACAAAGCGATCGGCAAAGATGTGGCAAATGGGAAAGTCATATACAAAGAAAGACAGTGTGCTTTGCCCTTGCTACCCTTGTCTATGTTGCTACTAGAGCTAGTTCTCAATCTAGAACAACTGACTCTGGTGCTAGTGCTTGCTTCGCTTATGGTGTATATGGATCACTAAGGCCTAGGTCACGCTAATGAACATAAGAATCGGGCTCTCGATCACTACTGTCAAAATTTGTATCTCAATTGAAGCAAGCAATTTGATACCCAACAAATCATGTAGAGCCAATAGCGTAGCTAGAAGTTGATCCTGTTCATTAAGTTGTAGATTTTGTCAAAGATCTAGCAACAGCAATTGTTTGACTAACTCATCACATCATCATCAACCTATGCTAGCTCTTCAAGCTCTACATCCCATCAAGCTATTGTACTCTCCTCGTATGTAAGTGTGTTACAGTCAATGATGCAAGACACCATATATAGCTACAAACTTCTCCACCTTCCTAGAGGTAAGCCCATCCCTCTTATTTGATTGGAAGAAGCCATAAGTAGACCAATTCCTCTCGACAACAAAAGAACTAGAAACCTACTGTAGACAGCTAATTTTGACTAAATGATTAAGTTAGCAATCATTCATTAAGTTGTAGATTCTGTCAAAGATCCAACAGCAACAATTGTTTAACTGACTACATCACATCATCATCAACCTATGCTAGCTCTTCTAGCTCTACATCCCATCAAGCTATTGTACTCTCCTCGTATGTAAGTGTGTTATAGTCAATGATACAAGCTTCTCCACCCTCCTAGAGATAAGCCCATCCCTCTTATTTGATTGGATGAAGCCATAAGTAGACCAGTTCCTCTCAACAACAAAAGAACTAGAAACCTTCTATAGACACCTAATTTTGACTAAATGATTAAATTAGCAATCATTCATTAAGTTGTAGATTTTGTCAAAGATCCAACAGCAGCAATTGTTTAATTGACTACATCACATCATCATCGACCTATGCTATGGCTCTTCTAGCTCTACATCCCATCAAGCTATTGTACTCTCCTCGTATGTAAGTGTGTTACAATCGATGATGCAAGACACCATGCATAGCTACAAGCTTCTCCACCCTCCTAGAGGTAAGCCCATCCCTCTTATTTGATTGGATGAAGCCATGAGTAGACCAGTTCCTCTCAACAACAAAGAACTAGAAATCTACTGTAGACACCTAATTTTGACTAAATGATTAAATTAGCAATCATTTTCACTTCATCATGAGGATTGAATAATTTCATATTGTTTGATTAAATTTATTATATTATCTATTCCTCTATATTAATTAAATAATTAAGGTTAACCGTTATTTAATTAATTTATTAATTATGCCTCTATTCATCTATATTAATTAAATAATAATATTATTTGATTAATTTGCCAATTATTCTTCTATTATAAAATTAATTAAACAATCCATTATTATTTAATTAATTATCCATTTCCACTTCCTAAATTAAATAATTTTTTAATTATTTAATTAATTCATTTATCTCTCAACAATATCTTCTTCCAAAATAAATAAGATTATTTATTTTATTTATTAAATTCAATGTTGCACATGTAAATAATAATTAAATTTATTTAATTATTAAATATTCATGCAATTCCATCTCACACATTGACTGATACTTACTCTTAGTCCACTCATCAATCAATTCCACTTCACTCCCACTCACTTTGAGTCTTCTAAACAATCAATTCAATCCACTAGCCATCAATTTGAGTTAACACTCCAATCAACCCTGTTAATTGAATCATGCAATCAATTAACTAAAATTATGCAGCCACTTAACTGAACCTCAATTCCTCTCATCAATTCTCAACCATTGATCTTTTCAATCTCTCTTTTGATCTTGACTATTGATTGGTGTCATCGAATATCTATAAATGCAACCATCCTCTCCTTCATTTTTCATATCAGATCACGTAGGAAACTATAATCATGTTTTACAAGTGCTTTTGTGCTTATTGTGCTAAATATAAATCTGAGAGCAAAGAGTATCATACCATTTCTCCCAAGGTGAAATAGAGGAGAGCAATGGAGCTACACTTAGGATAAAATAGTATTGTGTTTCAATGATTTCATATTTGAATCAATTTACCTTGCTTCATTGTTTTGATCTTGTTTGATTGTGATTCTTTATTTCATGCTTATGTTTCATGTTTTGCAATCATTTTGTTTTGAGGTCATACACCTACAACAAACAAATGGTTGGTGTAGTTGTCAAAGAATGAAGCCCATGGATTGTCAAAGAATTGGGTCCTCATGTGACATGTCTCCCTACCTATCTTCATCTTTTAGATAACCTCAAAGTGTGGCAAATTTTGTCCTCTCAACATGAATGGTAGTAGCATTCTCAACATTGTACATTTTCTAAATAGCCTTCATGAACCCCACCTTCCCCCTAGCATCCTCCATAAGCTTCTCCCACACCTATGGAATAATTTGTTAAATATGTTCATGATAGACCTATAATGTAGGTTGTTGGACTCTCCTTGTGCATAAATATGTTGCAGTCAATGAGATGCAAGGTGCTATGTATAATAGCTACAAACTTCTTCACCCGCTTAAAGGATTCATGTTAATAGAGTGGATGAAGCTATAATTCTCTCAATAACAAAAGAACTAGAAACTTGGGACAATAGGTGATTATCAAAGAACAAAGCCCATGCACAATCCACCACATAATTGGGTTCTATGTCATAGACTCCCTATCTATCTTGACGTCTTCTAGAAATACCCTAAGAGTGGCAAATGTTGTCCACTCAATATGAATGGCAACATCTTAAACACTATACATCTTCTTAATAGCCCTTATGAACCACAATAAGACACAAGACATTATGTACAACTACAAGCTTCTCCACCCTCCTAGAGGTGAGCCTATTCTTCTTAATAGAATGGATGAAGCTATAAGTAGACAAATTCCTCTTAACAACAAAAAATGTAGAAACCTAAGACAATAGATGAATGGCTAGTATGGTTGTCAAAGAACAAGGCCTCCCTATCTATTTTGGACTCTTTCAGAAACCCCCTAAGAGAAGCAAATTTCGGCCAACTAGTATGAATGGTGGCATCATCCTCAAACGCTATACCATCTTCTAAATAGCCTTCATGAACCCTACCTTAACCTCAACATCCTCCATTGGGATAACTCAATCGAGCCTTTGTGTATACGAGTTCAAGTTCAATGCATAGGCAACCATGTGCAAAGGACTACTGAGCTTCTCCCACCTCTACTGAATGATTGGTTGAGTATGTTCATGATGAACTGCAATGTAGGGTCATTCTCTTGTACAATGGCCTCCATTTGGTCAAGCATACTATCAACGCACTCATACAACTCTCCAAAGCTAGGTGCATTAGCATCCCCATATTTGATAACTATGAAGACTAGAGCAACGATAGAAACAATGTATTTCACATCAACCTAAAATATGTCACTCTTTACCACAACATCCTTCACCCTCTTCCCCTACTCTTGACTTAGAATCTAGCCACTAATTCCACTTTGTTGTCATGATCATTAGTTGCAATACCTCTTGCAACTCAAACATCCTCTCCAAGTGAATGAAGAGTGATGCATATCTAACCTCTACAAGTTTTAAATTTATTTCTTGGGGAAGGTCCTAAATAGTGCATGTGAAATGTGGTGGTTGCAAATAAACATTTGCACATCTCTAGCATCATTAACAATTTGATCCATTCAATTTCGCCCATGTCCTTGAGTGCATTATTTATGGCATGAACACAATACATGGTCCACCAAATATGTTTGTAAGCTGCCTCATCAATTTCCTTTGAACTCTACACACATCTTTCACTTCTTGCAGCATTCTCTAGCCCAACCTCTTCAATAGCATTTGTACAGATTTGGAACTGATAATCAACATCCTTGTATTGCCCTAAGCTATCAACAACCCATAGGAAGTAAGGAGCCTCTGAAATGTGACCATGTTGTTGATGAGTGGACCACGCCTATTGTTCATCCACCCATCCATGACTATGTTGCATGCACTAGTCACCCAAGTAGATATCCAAGATTGTTGTCCTCAAATTTGTCTCCCTTGGTGGCACATATGAAATTTGTACTCTTATTATTCTATGCTAATAAGGAGAGTGAGCCACATGGAATGGAACGCCATTGGCAAATAAGAATTTTCCAATGGCATCATCTGCCTCATCCTTATTTTGCACAATGAATAACTCTACCACTATGTTCAGAGCATCACTAATCACTCTATGTTTCCCCTTGAACTAGATGGAAAAGCAAGAAATTGTGGCTCTTGGAAAGTTTAGTAGTAGTAGTAGTACTAGAACCCCTTGATAGCATAGAAGCCACTATATGTGTGTACTCATCACCCAAGCCCCACAATTTACCTATTTCAGCCCTTTGTTTGAGTGACAAAGCACCACATACTTCTATACCTTCTCCTTAGTCATGAAGGAGGTGTACATTAGCTCTAGTAATGCTGCCTTGAAATTCTAGTTAACAAAATGGCACTTCTATAACCTAGTGCCCCCTTATTGACAAAATGGCTTTGCTGCTTGTTTGGTCGCAAATTGTCTTAAAGAGGACTTTTTATAGAAGGGACTTTTGGTATTTCCAACATTGAGGAAAGGCAACTAAAATGTGAACTCCCTAGTAGAACTAGTTACCTCACCTCCCTAACGTTGACTCTCTTCATCATTCAAACCCCTAAGGTTGACTCTCTTTGTCATTCTCACTCATGCAATGAGAACTCATTCATAGTGACACTACAATAAATAAAATATATGGTTTAAATTTTAAATCACACATATATCATAATGGAAGGGTTCAAGACAAAAGGACTTTCTTTTTGTTTTTCTTACTTCAGGTCACACAAAAGAACTAGTTACCTCACCTCCCTAAGGTTGACTCTCTTCATCATTCAAACCCCTAAGGTTGACTCTCTTTGTCATTCTCACTCATGCAATGAGAACTCATTCATAGTGACACTACAATAAATAAAATATATGGTTTAAATTTTAAATCACACATATATCATAATGGAAGGGTTCAAGACAAAAGGACTTTCTTTTTGTTTTTCTTACTTCAGGTCACACAAAAGAACTAGTTACCTCACCTCCCTAAGGTTGACTCTCTTCATCATTCAAACCCCTAAGGTTGACTCTCTTTGTCATTCTCACTCATGCAATGAGAACTCATTCATAGTGACACTACAATAAATAAAATATATGGTTAAAATTTTAAATCACACATATATCATAATGGAAGGGTTCAAGACAAAAGGACTTTCTTTTTGTTTTTCTTACTTCAGGTCACACAAAAGAAACGCCAAAGCGAAGGATGCACAAAAATAGAAATCCTTGTTCTTCAACTTTCATCAAACAAGGATTTCATTTTTGCTTTTCTTACTTCAAATCGCATGAAGCACAGAAGCAAAGGATAAACAAAAGATGAAATCCTGGTTTGACTAGTATTAATCAACTATTTATGCTAATTTAAAAATAAACATTTAAAAATTATTTAATAAATAAATTTACAAATCTAAAATACTGCTGTTCTTAGGGTTGTCTAACTGTGGTTTGCAGTAAAAACAGCAGTTCATCAACCCTAAAAACGGCATTTTTTAATTATATAAAGATTATAAACATATATGAGCACTATATTCAATATTGTGTCAAAAATTAAATTGAAAAAAAAAAAAAGTAATATGATCATTGATTTCAGATTTATAAAAGAACATTTAAAATAAAATAATAAAATATGCAAATCCCAAAGTATAAAGGGCCAAGGATTACCTTGATGACTTGTCGAATGATTTAAAACTTAAACCGTTCATTGATGAAGACTTGCCACTTGCTCTTCCTCTTACTGTTGCTCTAACACTTGCTAATGATCTCACTCTTGCTTGCTCTCAACTCTTGCAGCTTGCTGTTACAACTTGCAGTCTTGCTCAATGCTTTGACAGTGATTTGGAGAAAAAATGGGATCCATGTTCATAGGCTTTTTTTGTAGTGCTTAGGGTGCAGATAGAGCCCATAAACTATTTGGGTTATGATTAGTGGCCCAAATTTCCAAAAACATGTCTGATTTTTTAAATCGCTTTTACGAGTTTTGAAATGGGGGATGTCCGAGACTCTAGCATGTTTTCTAAAGACTCAAGGGACATCATGGAATCCTTGAAAATATTCAAATCCCAAAGTATGAAGGACCAAGGATTACCTTGATGACTTGTTGAATGATTTAAAACTTAAACCGTTCATTGATGAAGACTTGCCACTTGCTCTTCCTCTTACTGTTGCTCTAACACTTGCTAATGATCTCACTCTTGCTTGCTCTCAACTCTTGCAGCTTGCTGTTACAACTTGCAGCCTTGCTCAATGCTTTGACAGTGATTTGGAGAAAAAATGGGATCCATGTTCATAGGTTTTTTTTTAGTGCTTAGGGTGCAGGTAGAGCCCATAAACTATTTGGGTTATATGATTAGTGGCCCAAATTTCCAAAAACATGTCTGATTTTTTAAATCGCTTTTACTAGTTTTGAAATGGGGGATGTCCGAGACTCTAGCATGTTTTCTAAAGACTCAAGGGACTTCATGGAATCCTTGAAATGCCCCCATCAAGGGGGATGTCCTAGAAATGTTCCCTCTCTAAGTAAGACACTTTAGGAACATCTCCTGCCTGCTGATGGTATGGGGGGCATGGTGGGGGTACATCTCAGTGTCTTGGGGACTACTCTGTCCCAGAAACGGTAGGTTCCTGTCTAAGACTCTAGCATGTTTCCTAAAGGCTCAAAGGACATCATGGCATCCTTGAAATGGCCCCATCAAGGGGTTGTCCTAGAAATGTTCCCTCTCTAAGTAAGACATCTTAGGAACATCTCCTGTCTGCTGATGGTAGGGAGGGCACGGTGGGGGTACATCTCAGCGTCTCAGGGACTTCCCTGTCCTGGAAACTTTGGCTTATTCGAACAGCAAATAAACAAAAGCAAACAGAAGTAAAAAGCTAATCCCTGATCTATATGCAGATAGAACAGCAGATGAGCATATGCTAACAGAAAGATGAAACTGAACTAATCCTAATCTATTCGCTGTTTTATCTCCCTCATGCATGCATGAAAATAGAATAAAATCTAACTAATCCTTGGATTATTTCTAGTTATCAATGATACTGCTGATGCAAATTTAGACAGCAGTTAACTCCTAGTTTTCTACACCGCCTGGATAACTGGGAGAAATTATAGTTTCCAAAATTTCCGGGGGGTAGGGGTGGGCACAGGCGGGGGGCAAGTGAGGGCAGAGTGGTAGGCGAGGGGGCGTACATCCTGGTGGAACACTAGTGGAATGTCTATTTTTATCTATACACACTATGTTTGACACGAAATAACAAAATTAGTTTTTTCTGTTTTTATTGTTTGTATTAGTACATTTTTATTTAATTCCCAAGTTTTGTTTTTCCTGTTTTAAAACCTGGTAATTGAATTCCATTTATAGTATTGTACTTTTATGATGGTGTGTCAATATGGTATTATGGGCAAACAGACAAACAGACTTTAATACTGCTAGCTCTACAAGAAACCCCTCAAGTAATTAGCAAGGATCAATGGCCAAAAGAAAAGAATCAATTGAGACATCCTAGACTATTTCATTTACTCTTCAGTAAAGATTATTTTCCATTCCCTTAAAAATGTGATTTTGAATGAATTCAGTAGGGCAATCAAGGTGATGGTTTATTCCAGCACAAATAACTGATAGGAATAATGATACCTTTGGTGCATTTGCTGCTTCTGATGATGAGATGACCTAAAGTATAGAAAGCCCATCATTGTTAATTACAGGCTTATCTAGAAATGTGTATGGATTGTCTCCACATTGAGCAAAACAAGATCAGATGTACAGTCCTCCAGAAAAACTCTATTTTGGAGATAATTAAAATTTGGAATAAAATTCCAAAATGTTATCCAATGCTTATAAAACAGGGTTATCCAGTTTTCCTTACAGCACAAAGAAGAAAACATGCCATGTTTCCTTTTAAGCCCAATCTAGAAGAATGCAACTAAATAGGCTTAGAACATACCTTGAGAACTGCTACCAATTTCCCTACCACTCAAACAAGCTTCTTGTTCTTGCTGACTTGTCTATCCCCTAGTCCTGGAAGAATACACTCTTGAAATAGATAAACAAAAGTTTCTAATAAATTACGAGTATTTGCGATACTTTTATTATTATCATGGAAACTGCCTAAAGGCAATAAAAAAGATGCCTAAACCACCCACTGACATCATATCTATTCTTATCCATGGTGTACATAGCCTGACTTCAAGCATATTTTTATAGACAAGCCTAACGAGGCTGGACAAGTAATGCTGTTTAAACGAAGGTTACCACTGGCTAAATAGCTCAGCCCTTACACTTTTCTGTATGCTTGAGGAGGAATCTTGTCAAATCTTAGCCTTGATGTTTTATTCATTGCATTGCTACAAAGACACGGCAGAACATTTATGTGAAACCAATCTACATAAGCCATTTTGCCTTAAAGTTGCAGAAAATCCAATATTCTGGAGTCGAAATCCATTGCAGAGTTGTATCCAGATTCCAGAATTATGATATCATGTCTACCTGTGAAAATCTCATTAAATCGAATATTTTCTTTCCAAAAACAAAATAAACATCTATTTGAACCAGTGCTTCAATGAAATAAACTAAGCCCCTTAATTCCTCAAATTTCATTAGAAGTACCAATATAAAGAATAGCAAAAGAGATCAGTCAAAACAAGTCCATGATTCAAACAAAACAAATTCATGAAGCTAATCCAAAAATTCATGAGAAAAGCTAACACTTCAATCCTCCTAGCTTAAAACGAAAGCCCTCCAGTAATCAACAAGCACCAATAGGAAAAGACAGAATTAATGGAGACATCCTACATTATTTCATGTAATCTTTACTCAAGGTTATTTGCTGTTCTTTCCAAAATGACATTTTGAATGATTCAGTAAGGCAATCAAGTTGAAGGATTATTCAACTCAAAGACAAACAGCTGATACGAATAGTGATAGCTTGGTGCATTTACCATTCCTAATGATGAGATGCCTTAAAGTATGGACAGCCCATTATTGTTGAACAATTACAAGCTTATCATGAACCATGCATGAATTGTCTCAGCCTCATCTAATCAGTCAGATATTCAGTTCTCCCGAAATTCCAAAATGCTATCAGATGCAAATAAAATTGGGTTAATCAGGTTTTTCTTAAAGCACAAAAAAGGATAGCTATTCATATGCTTGGGGAGGAAGCTCGTTAAATCATAGGTGTGTTGTCTTCTACATTGCATCACTACAAAGAAATAATAATACATTTAAGTAACTCATATCTAGTTCAACCAATCTGTTTTCAGGGTTTTCAGAAAATCTAAAATTTGTTTTCCAAGCTGAAAATAAACATCTATTCAAAACAGTGTATGAATGAAACAACACCCTGAGGGCATTATTTCCTTCATAAAAAATTATTATAGAAAATCAAAAAATATCAAAGAGATAATCCAATTCTAACAAATCCTTGAAGCCAATCCCTATTCATACCTTGAAAAGTAATGCTTTGTGTGCTCAGAGAATTCATGATCACCAGAGCATGCTTGTTGAAGATGATTCAAAAAAATTGAACACACACGATTATACTATTATAAACACAAATTGCAGAAAGAGATTTAAAAATAAACCTTCGGAGTTCTCTTTACATTAGGAGTGATCACTGGTTCGTCAGGTTCCAATACAGTTCCATCTATTGATGTAGAAAGGCACATCCCCTTCACCAGACACTGTGATAGATTGCAAATGACAGACTGGAGAACTTGAATGTCAGATTCTCTCATATTGCCCGAAGATGATGAACTAGCAAGCAACACCACTGATAAATTATGTATAGTATGAAGAAGCTTATGGCACTCCTTCCCAGGGTCCACAACTTCCTCAGAAGAAACAGACAGATCATTTCCTAGTTGCATGTTTCTGGAAAGGGAGCTAGCAGCATCGCCAGCAGAAACTCGATTACATTCAACTGATGCAGCTCCATCAATAACCAAAGGTACTGACTGACAAGGCTTTGTTTCTTCAGACCCATTTGATTCAGATAGAAGTTGTGTTGTAGAAACAAGTGGTCCTGTCTTTGTTAAAGATGTCTGAAGCTGTTTGCTTGACCCTATTACTCCATGACTTGTTGATCCTTCTACAAACTGAGTAGGTGGTAAAGATGATGCAGATTCACTCAAAGGCATAGGAGATGATGGATTTGGTTGAGGTGGGTGATAGTCTGAAGATATAATATCCAGAATCGGACTAAACCGATCATGACCGCATGCAGCAGAAGCATTTTGAGTCGGAAAACTCCCTAGCCCATCAGATTTTGGGGTCAATAAGGCATCATCTCCAGACTCTCCACCCTTCGAACAATTTGCCAAGAAATCTTCCATTCTTTTAGTATGGAAATCCATTTCCTGAAATGATGATAGATCATTATACATCACGTCATTCATCAAAGGCACATCAACTGACTGAGTCACATGATTACTGGCATTATTATAAAAGCTGTGGCTAGCTGAAGATATAGGATTCATATCAAAATTCAACACATGACTGGATTGCTTTGTGGTTGCTGTTGAAGCAATCACTTTCTTTGGTTTTATGCTACATCCGAATGATATATCTGGAATAGCTGTGCCTTCAGAGACTGGCAATATGTTGCCAATATTTTCCATGTTCAATTTTATACCTCTAGCATCCCTACCTCTGCCCTTAGATTCCTGTACACCAGTTGATGCTCTCTCTGTAGTAGAATGTCGAGATAAAAGATTAGGATTTTCATACTTCTTATAGTTGCTAAATAAGGTTGAGAATGAATTTTCAATTGAAAATGATGCTGAACCTATTGGTCTGGATACCGAAATTTTTGATCTTGCCTCTGGTGTATCATCTGAAAAAGATGCAGTCCAATTTAAAAGTGGATCTGGGGCTGAACTCAACAGTTTGGATGGTGAAAGATTTGTTTTTGGCATTGGCATATCAGATGGAAAAGATGCAGTCCATCCAAATGCCTCGAGTATCTCATTTGATTGTTGCGGTTTTCCATTAAAAGACCCTTGTGCATTTGTTGACCTGAAATCCTTTGGATGGGAAATGGCTGGGAAACCTTGAAAATCAAGGCAAGTGGGCATGGCATTTGAATCCGCCAATTCAACAGTTGTGCTAACACTTTCTTGGCAAGAGCTATTAGGTCGCTTAAAGTTCAACCCCTTAGAACTTTCTTCGCACTTCAACAGTTGAAGTGCCACTTCAACAGTTGTGCTAGCACTTTCTTGGCAAGAGCTGTTAGGTCGCTTAAAGTTCAACCCCTTAGAACTCTCTGTAATTTTACCTGCTGCAGAATACCATAGAAGGAAAATACATTTGAGTTGAGTAAAATAATAGATTAAATGCCTAATGGGTTGCAAAAATTACCCATAAAAAGTTATTTTCAGAAGGGATTGTTGTAAAACCTTCAGAATTCAAACAACTTGACATGGCAAATGAATGCTTCCTTCCAACATTTGCGCTGGCATTTTCTTTCCAGGAGCTGCTATCCTGTTTAAACCTCTCAGAACTTTCCACTGATTTGCCTACAGAATGATCAGATACAAAGTAACGCACTTGAGTGAAATATAATTGCTTGATCTTGTTCTCTCCAAAGAGATTAGCTAAAATAACAAATTAGATATTTACCTACTGTAAAACAGCTACACAACTATAAGTGACTGCACATGAGTAGAACTTCAAACAGTTTTGGAGATATTTATTTCTAAAACAATGAAAAACCAGCCTCCCAAATTTCCCATTTTTCCAGATAATGGAGATTACTGTTTCTACAACAAAATAAAAAAATATTTCTGAAAAGACTTCAGCATTCAATCTTGTGCACATGCTATGTGAATGCTCCATTCCAAAAATTGGGTGTACCTGTTTAACCTCAATTAAAAAAAATCGTTGATTTTCTTTATGTGGTAAAAAAAAATTAAATGAAAAATACAAGAGCTTAGGTTGCAAATATATACTTAGTTCAAATATTACATCAACAATAATGCATATTCAACCTGCTTTAAGCAAACAGCATAACCATAAGAATGCAAATTCACAAAAAAATAAGAGTTATTGGGGATATTTATTTCTACAACAACAATAACTGAACCAGCCTCCCAAATTTCCCATTTTTCCAGATAATGGAGATTATTGTTTCTGCAACAATAAAAAATAGTTTTGAAAAGACTTCGGCGTTCAAACTATTGCACATACCATGTGAATGCTCCATTCCAAAAATTAGGTATACCTGTTTAACCTCAATAAACACTGTTGATTTTCTTGATGTGATATCACATAGAAAAAATCAATTAAATGAAAGGCGCACAAGTTTTAGGTTTCAAATATATATACTTAGTTCAATGTTACATCAACAATATTATACTCAACCTGATTTAAACAAACAGTGCAACCATAAGAATGCAAATTCACAAAAAAAATAGAGTTGAGCAGAATCCAGATTCACAAAATCAAGTGTCGTTCTGAACTGTTTAACTTTTTCTAAATACAATTGAAAGTACTCTATTAAAAATGCATTATAAAAAGTCCATGGGGCTTATAGAACAGATGGTTGAGCCATTGAAAGACACGGATAGTGGTCACAGGTTCAAATCCCCAGCTTCAACCGCTACATGAGAAAGGGCAGCTCAACTGGTCAGAGGTTATAGGGGATCACATAATTAGGAACAAAGCATTTATCCCTACCAAAAACAAAGCATTTATAAAGAAAATTACATCATCATCTAAACATCAACAGCAATTAATTTTGGATATTAGTCTGTAAGAGTATTACAAAACAGTTTTCAAAAATCCAAGTTTAACAAATGCCAAATCCACAAAAAAATTCTACCAAAATCATAGAAACTACTGAGCATCCAATCCTCTTCATCAGAATTTATTGTGCTCCTCGAGGCCTCTAATATTCCACAAAAACAAACATTAAGGAAACAATGTGTTGCTTGATGCACCTATGATTTACTCTAGAACTGTTTCAAATTCAGGACATGCAGTATCACAAATCTGGGATTGATGGTCCTTCGAACACAGACAATCTAGTAACAGATATGTCTAGATTTTTGCAGTTAATTTTCAACTTCTGACTGAATTAGGTATTATAAAAATTGGCATTTGATACTCCCACCTCTGGGTTTGTCTCTAGCAGTTCTACATCTGATCATTGTTTTTGAGTGACTTGACTCTTCGAGGTGTCCACAACTGGAGAAAATATATGTATTTCCTTTGCAATCCCTTTTAGCTTTCTTGTTACTTTGTGGGGTCTGCTATGCTGTGGGCTTGAGATGCTGTCAAGGATGGTGTGTTGGCTTCCAGGCTATCCTGAATATCTTTGAGGTATTTTGACAGAATTAGGTATTATAAAAATTGGCATTTGATCCCCCAACCTCTGGGTTTGTCTCTAGCAGTTCTACATCCAATCATTGGTTTTGACTCTTTGAGGTGTCCAAAACTGCAGAAAATACATGTATTTCCTTTGCAATCCCTTTTAGCTTTCCTGTTACTTTACAGATTCTGCTATGCTGTGGGCTTGAGATGGTGTGTTGGCTTCCAGGTTATCCTGAATATCTTTAAGGTATTTTGACTGAATTAGGTATTATAAAAATTGGCATTTGTTACCCCCACCTCTGGGTTTGTCTCTAGCAGTTCTACATCTGATCATTGGCTTTGACTCTTCAGGTTACCATAACTGCAGAAAACATATGTATTTCCTTTGCGATCCATTTTAGCCTTCTTGTTACTTTGTGGGGTCTGCAATGCTGTGGGGGCGTGAGATGTTGTCGAGGATGGTGTGTTGGCTTCCAGGCTATCCTGAATTAGGTATTATAAAAATTGGCATTGATCCCCCGCCTCTGGGTTTGTCTCTAGCAGTTCTACATCTGATCATTGGTTTTGACTCTTCTAGGTGTCCACACCTGCAGAAAACATATGAATTTTCTTTGCAATCCCTTTTAGCTTTCCTGTTACTTTGTGGGTTCTGCTATGCTGTGGGCTTGAGATGTTGTCAAGGATGGTGTGTTGGCTTCCAAGTTATCCTGAATATCTTTGAGGTATTTTGACTGAATTAGGTATTATAAAAATTGGCATTTGTTACCTCCACCTCTGGGTTTGTCTCTAGCAGTTCTACATCTGATCATTGGTTTTGACTCTTCTAGGTGTCCACAACTAAAGAAAACATATGAATTTTCTTTGCAATCCCTTTTAGCTTTCCTGTTACTTTGTGGGTTCTGCTATGCTGTGGGCTTGAGATGTTGTCAAGGATGGTGTGTTGGCTTGCAAGTTATCCTGAATATCTTTGAGGTATTTTGACTGAATTAGGTATTATAAAAATTGGCATTTGTTACCTCCACCTCTGGGTTTGTCTCTAGCAGTTCTACATCTGATCATTGGTTTTGACTCTTTGAGGTGTCCACAACTACAGAAAACATATGTATTTCCTTCGTGATCCCTTTTAGCTTTCTTGTTATTTTGTGGGGTCTGCTATGCTGTGGGCTTGAGATGTTGCCAAGGATGGTGTGTTGGCTTCCAGGCTATCCTGAATATCTTTGAGGTATTTTGACAGAATTAGGTATTATAAAAATTGGCATTTGATCCCCCAACCTCTGGGTTTGTCTCTAGTAGTTCTACATCCAATCATTGGTTTTGACTCTTTGAGGTGTCCACAACTGCATAAAATATATGTATTTCCTTTGCAATCCCTTTTAGCTTTCCTGTTGATTCGAGGATTCTGCTATGCTGTGGGCTTGAGGTCATGGATGTTGTGTTGGCTTCCAGGCTATCCTGAATATCTTCCATTTCTTCTATTCCTGGTTCAGCACGAGCTTCAAAGGGGTTTGAAAGATTTATCTGCTCAGCTAAGAGAGTTGCTCCTCTGTTCTTCCTTACAATCTGTTCATTTTGTTTCTCCTTGTTGATTCAACCTTTCCCAGGAATGTGCAGATCCCAGCAGTGGCTGTCTTTTAGTCAGTTCTTGGGGTATCTCTTCCCAATGTTCCCATGCTATCTGATGCATTTGGCAATTGTTATGCTCTTGATTTGTTGCAGGTGGTTGTTGTTGTTCCTACTATTGTTGGGAGAGGAATAAGTGAGCTAGATGACCATGCTCATCACAGATTCTACAACAAAAGCCAAAATTCTCGTTATCCATGGGCTGCTTCCACAACATCTTCCAACAGTATTATCTGGTAATGGCTTAACCAGATCTATATTAACACAGATCTGAGCAAAGTTCAGGACCCTTGTGTGTTTGGGGAACTCAGAAGCTGTAATATACTCTCCAACGGCTCTGCCTACCTTCCTTGGCAATTACTTGGTAGATCCCTGTTTTTATGAAAAGACTAGATTATTTTATGAACCAGGGGCCACCAAGAAATCTGTATCTTTGTTTGTTTTGAGGAGAATGTGAAAATGAAATAGACCTTTAAGATCATTAGAATGCCAACAGTTCCACCTGGCTTCCAATTCTCTTGAACCCAAGATCTGAGTCATAAGTCCAGGGATAGCACCTGTAAACCTGCATAAATAAATGCCTTCTCTTTCGCCAGCTAAAAACTATGTTCCATTTCATCCAAGGTGAAATTTATCTTGGTGGACGAGTTTTTCCATTATTTGGTAGCAATTAATTTATTTTCTTTAGTGGAATGAGGGTATTATGAGTGCTCTTGGGATACGATGCTGGGTGGGTGAACTTTGGCAGGTCATCTTACAAATTTGGTTGCTCTCATTCCAGGCAGTACCTCCAAAGGGTGGGCTGGACCATTGGTAAGCTAGTGTCACCAAGAAGACCATAGTCTGGACTCCTCTAAAAAGGTTGAGTCTTTCACTCGGCCCAAAAGTGCAGATGCCAAGGATGGTCAGAGCATGAGGACATGGGAAAATGGATTTTTCCTAGTTAGATAAAGAAGCCTTTATATTTCCAAACTGTATAACAACAATACCCAAATAACCTCATACTTGATCTATGACTAATAAGCTATTATAGTTCAGGATTCAAGACTGGCAACAACAGTCTGTTAGCCGCGGCATAAATCCCACATAGCCAAACTCCACTGCCATCATCCCAACAGATCACTGCTTCCTCATTTAGCAATTCAACTGGCATTCCACTTGATTAGTATTCCCTAGGTTGGTGTACTTCCACATAGGCCAAGCTCAATGCCATGCTTTTGTGCCACATTATGTCACTCAAGACTGTACTTCTATTGTTTGCACTAAACTAGCACAACAACCTGTGTAGTGCACACCTGAAAGATAAACCAACATATTAGCAAGAATACAAGGTGTCAAATGCTCCAGAACCTGAACCATTCTATAACCATTACTGATTGTCATTCCTTCTCTTTCACTTAAGGTTAATTATTTTCTGCAGAATAGGCAAATCATCTAGGGTATTCACCTAGTTTTCTGATCATGGGAATTTTTATTCTCAGTCTTCTAGTTCTTTGTGCACATGTTTTATGCCTTCCACTATACATTTCTCTTCAAAATGAGTAATAGTTTTACTCCATTGTTTTTTGTTGTCCGCTCATTCCTTGATAAGGTTATTAGACACCACACTTGTGAGTCCCACAACATCCAAACACAATCTTTAATCAATTCCAGGAATAGAATTGTTAATAGAGAAAACTCAATGCCATTATATTCATAGGGTCGATATTCATATTCCTGTAAACATCCATTTATAGCAACAAAAGGAAGGAGTTCAATCTGTCCTCTATCAGATTACCTGGGTAAACACTGACATAAGTGTAGGATGGTTGATTCCTAGTAGAAACCTTAGGATACCTCCACAAGCATCAAGCAACTCTGCTCTTAAGAAGCGCCACAGTACAATCTTTGGCCAATTTTGTGAACTCGTGATTCAACTGGATCCCCTGACATCATCACCTTTTTCCAGCTTGCATGCCAAAACACCTTTCCAGCTTCAAAGTACTTTTAAGGTCCATGTCAATCCAGACATTCCAATGTTTCAAGGAAAAATTGGCGTAGTAGCATTGAACGAATAGACTTACCAATTAGAGGCCTCCATCAAAATGCTTAATACTACACTGATCACCTTCCTTGTGTTGAAGATTAATGAGGGCTCCTTCTCTATCAAATGCTTAATATGATGCCAAGATCATCCTCATTGTGTTGAACATAATTAGAGGGCTCCTTCTCTATCAAATGCTTAATATGATGCCAAGATCATCCTCATTGTGTTAAACATGTCCACATCAGTCTCACAATAGTGGGAAGCTTGCAGCATCCAATGTGAGCATGAATTTAAACATATCGACAATTGGAAGAAGTCTGTTGGAATGGTATGTGAAGAGTACCATCCTTAAAGTACTATATGGACAAGTTCATGGACTTATAATAGTTGCAACAAAAGAAGGATCAACTATCCAAGACTACAAAGCAGGTTCCATGACTTATCACTCACCTAAAAATCCAAGACAACATAAGGTAGACTAACGCATTATAACATTAGTGGACTTTCCCATTATATCCCTACCAAAAAGGAATTTCTGAGCCCCCAAAGATGAGGCCAAGCATACTGTCATGACTCCAAGATTGAAAGGAAATCCAAGCTGAAGTAGAACACCTCATCTGGTGCTGCAAGCAAGACCCAAGAAGCCAAATCTTCTATCACAAACAAAAATAAAAAGAAAAAATCCACAAGGAGACCACAAAGCAACGTCCAACACATCACTAGCCAAAGCTATGTACCACAGGAATGTGTCCCCTTCATTTTCAGAAACATTTTGAGGACGCAGGGACAGGTCAGAAATCCAAAAAATCCAAGACAACATAAGGTAGACTAATGCGGTATAACATTAGTGGACTTTCCCATTATATCCCTACCAAAAAGGAATTTCTGAGACCCAAAAGATGAGGCCAAGCATAATGTCATGACTCCAAGATTGAAAGGAAATCCAAGATGAAGTAGAACACCTCATCTGGTGCTGCAAGCAAGACCCAAGAAGCCAAATCTTCTATCACAAACAAAAAAAAGAAAAAATCCACAAGGAGACCAACCAAAGCAACCTCCAACACACCACTAGCCAAAGCTATGTACCACAGGAATGTATCCCCTGCATTTTCAGAAACATTTTGGGGATGCAGGGACTGGTCAGAAACGTCCCCCAGCAATCCCCAGTCTGCAGAAAATCCAGGAAACATCCCCAGGACAGTTGTTTTGTTTTGCAGGAAAACACAAAATTCAAATCCCTACCATTCACATTGAATATACAAAGATTACACAGTATTGAAACAGTAGTAAAATATTTACTGCTGTATTGGAGTGTTCCTCTATCATTATGGAAGTTCACAAGCAACCTTCCTACATTCAGTAGATTACTACTTGCCAATTTGAATCTCCTCAGATGAAATCTGCCTAGAGCATTATATGCAATTTGGTAGTTCATTAGATGCTGGTAAAAACAGTGAATATGTAGTAAACTGAGAGATATTAATGTCTTTTCTTTCTTCCTGTTTCTGTGCATAGGTTCATGTTCCAGTTTCTTGCTGTAATTCTTGCTACTAACCAGATTTCATTTGTAAACAGATAAATGAAGTTACAGTGACACATGGTACCTCTAAGCTTCTAGATCTTGCTTCTCTGTCTCATTAGAGATTTTAATACCTTGTTGCTCGGTTTTTTTGGAGTTTATTTTCTGATCCTTCTAAAACTCCAGTTTAACTGCTATTTAACATCCGGACATACTAATATTTATATTTTAAGTTTTAGAAAGTCAGGCACCTAGTTGGACTTTCTATACACTAAAAATTTTATAGAGAATTCTGTTCGAATTCACTTTAGTGGCTAGAAGAGTTCAATATATTATTCAAATAAAGAGTCATGTAATGCTTCTGGGTTTTGCATGTTCAAGGTGGTTGACATTAGAACATTCTTAACTGAATCTTCCTGGAACATGGATTCAATCACAATATGATGTGTTATTGATTAGAGAACCTTGCCTTCGGATCCCAAAATAACGCATAAATCCTTTTTAAAGGCTGCAATTTCCATTATGCAAATTTTAGTATAAATTGAGATATTATTATTAATGCCTTTTCCTTGGTACTGTTTTCATACATAGGTTCATGTTCCAGCTTCTTGCCATAATTCTTGTAACTTACCATATTTCATCTGTAAGCAGAAAAACAGAGTTACAGTGGCACATGGTAGTTCTAAACTTCTAAATCTTGTTTCTGGGTCTCATTAGGAATTATAATACATTTTTTGTTGGATATTTTTGGAGTTTATTTTCTGATCCTTCTAGAAGTATGGTTTAACTGCTATATAAACATCAAAGCATACTAAAATTTGTCTTTCTAAGTTTTGGAAAGTCAGGACACCTAGTTGGATTTTGCATGTCCTTTAAAGTTTTATGGAGAATTCTATTCTAATTCCTTCTAGAGACTAGAGGAATTTTAATATACAACTCAATAAAGAGCCATATAATGCTTTTGAATTTTGAATGTACAAGGTGTTTTCCATTAGAATATTCTTATCTGAATCTTCCTGGAACCTGGATAAAAATCACAATATGATGTGTTATTGATTAGAAAACCTCGCCTTCAGGTCCCACAGAAAGCCCAAAAATCCTTTCTAAAGACTGCAATTTATGTTATGAGAGTTTAAGAATATGTGCTAGCTGTAAAGAAAAATCAAATGAATAATTAGTTATATTCTTGACATTGTATATTAGCATGTCTACTTTGCCATTGCATTTCAATCTCTTTTGAGCATTATTCTATTTGTAGTTGGAACTTGCAGCTTTTGGGCATTTTGTTGTAATTTTTATATAATATATACATACAATGACAATGAAAGAAATGAAATTTTATTAATTTGTGCATAAACTCTCATATGAAATTTCAATTCAGCTCTAATTTTATGCATTAAGGTTCTATAATGTATATGATGAAATCAATGTTATCATATGAATATTTTAAATTTCCTATATTTAAATTTTCCCTATTTTCTTAATAGCCATCCCCTATCATCCCCTAAAAAATGCATCCCAAAAAAATTTTATCTTGGAAATGCATCCCTTCATTCCTGTAATGCCCCCTTTTCAATAAATTCATGATTCCAGACCAAAATCCCATTTCTTAATTTTAGTAGGCTAAGCCTAATGGATCCCAACCTCATCATAGATTTCAAATATTCTATTTTTAGTAGGCTAAGCCTGATGGCTACCAACCTCATCATAGATCTCAAATATTCTATTTTTAGTAGGCTAAGCCTGGTGAATCCCAGCCTCATCATAGATCTCAAATATTCTAAGTATGGAGGTTTTTGTGTTCAAGTTCCAAGCGTGTCCAAGTTGTCGGAGTTTTGGAGTTCCACTTCCCAATATGCATCTCCACCCAAGTCCAACTTTTCCTTTATTCCTATTGGAGTTTCAAACTTTCCTGTACAAGCATGCCTTTCCTTCAAAGTCCAATTTTCCCTTTGCTTTTGTCAAGTTATTGGACGACTTCTCCTGTAAGGTCCCCTTTTAAATAAATTCTCATGTTTTGGGACCAAAAGCCCATTTCCTATTTTTAGTGGGCTAAGAATGGAGCCCAACCTCATAGATTTCAAATATTCTTAGTATGGAGGTTCTTGTGTTCAAATTCCAATTCCTAAGTGTGTGCAAAGTTCCCCTTACCAGATTGCATTTCCAACCAAGTCCAAGTGGGCATACATTTCCTTCCAAGTTCAACTTTCCCTTTGTTTTTGTCGCATTGACAGACTTCTTCTCCCCAACATGCTCTTATCCCAAACCCCAACTTCCCAATCCATCACACTATTGAAGTTGGAGTTTTGAGCTTACCCTTACCTAGGTACTCAATATGCCTTACCCTTGATCCCTAACCCCCTCAATGCATTGACCCCCAATTTCTCTTCTAACCTAGCCCTTACTCTTCCTTTTCCTAGCATATCTTTCATCCCTTCCCCATTTTTATTCCCTTGTCAAGATTTTGGAGTTTTCCATCCTGTCATCCCTTTTTGCCAAACTCCACTCCTTCCCTTACTTCGTTGATAGGTTGAACTTCCCATTGCCAATATGCCTCACTCCCAAACCCCAATTCCCAATTTGTGGTAAGAGTCATAAGGTATCCCCTACCCCCAAACTCTAACATTCTCACCCTGTTGCACTATTCACACAACAAGAGAAGGAAGTGAATAGGGAAGAAAATTTTCTACAAATCATCTAGCAAGTTTACCAATAGGTTCTATGGATCCTCTCTCACCAACAATTGAAGAAAAAAAAGAGTGCCACACCAACGATCACGCACCTAGTAAATTCAAGGTGTAGTTACATCTTCAAAAAAAAGGCTTCAAGGAACATACTATGGGTGGTTAGTGAGAATGCTTTTACCAACAATGCGCCACTATTCTTGGGTCTTCGTCCAATATCCAATGCAGAACTCAAACTGCATTTTCCCCCTTTTCTTGAGCCAACAACAACTCAACACCCTTCAAACTTGGATCTTGAGCATTTGCAAAATACAAGAGATTAAATTGTTAAAACTACTACTACACACACACACACCATGGTAAACATCAAATATTTAGAGTGGTCAAGGCAGGACAATACACTGATCAAGCTAAGTGATACAACTTTAGGTTCAATTTCCTTAGCTAACTAGATCAAGCCAAGTCATGAGGGCTAGTGCTCTTATTTTAAACGCACTAGTGGCCTCACCTAGCCCATTCTTAGAGCACTACGCCATCAACCTAGTAGGTTGGATTTTCCTTATTTAGCAACTCACATGGTGCTCCACTTGATTGACATTCTCCAACTCAACACATGATGCAAAAGGACTTTTGCACAAGTAAAGATTGACACTACCACCAATCCAAACTAGGCTTCTATGGTTCAGAACATGTCAACAGACCAAACCATGCAACACAACATAGAAGATATTAGATAAACCAACAAATCAATAAGAAGACAAATTGTCAACCATTACAAAACTTGAATCATTTGTAACTACTCTTGATTGTAACCACTTGTGTTGTATTTGTATATATAATTGTGTGTAGTCCTAGGGTCGATCATCTTATGCAAGTACAAACGATAATTTCCAAATAAGACAAATCAACAAGGAAATACTACCCAAATTTTCTTATCAATGTGATCACAGGAATTCACAGTTTCAATCTTTCCATAAATATGAAGTATAGATGTTCAATTCCTTTGATAGATAAGCATCATTTTGCTAATTTATTGTCTTCTAAATATGTAGTAGTTTAATTCTTTTCTTTTCTTTTTTTGTTGTGTGTTCATTCCATAACTCAATTAATTACTAGCTAGGTTATTCAGTTGTCCTCATGCCACCATCTTAGCCCAGCAGTGTGGATAGGTTCGACTCAAATGCCAAATGTGCCTGGATTTCATAATAACAAAAAAATATTGATGGGTAAATGAGGCTAGAAAGGACCATTTAGTGGGATACAAAAGGAGGCTCACTCTGTGGGCAAAACTAGGAAAAATATTTTTTAATAGAGCAAGACAATGCATAAACATCAACACACAGTGACCAGATGCACATTCAAATTACCTAATTAATAAACTAATTAAAATATGAAAATCAAAATGTCTATAAAGGCAAGGTGAAAACAGAAAATCTAGTAATTGTTGGAAATAAGCCACACCCGAACTGATGATGGACTGGCCACAAAGGGCCAATAAGCTCAGTTGGTAGAGCCCTCCAGTAGCAAACGGAAGGTCCTAGGTTTAAATCCTAGCTAGTCAATATGAGTTGTAGCTCAACATATGGTATCAAAGCCAGGCTAGGCGCCCCAAGCACCTACAATGTAGCTTAAAGGGAGGTGTTGGAAATTAGCCACATCTGAACCAACAATAGACTGGCCACATAGGGGCCAGTATTTCAATCAGTAGAATGTTCCAGCAGCAAATGGAAGGTCCTAGGTTCAAGTCCTAGCTGGTCCATATGAGCTATAGCTCAACAATACAAGCATTTTTATTTCATAAAATTGTTCTAGAATATAAACAATGTATCCACCAAGTTATAAAATAAACAAATTTGATATTTTTGGTACTTTTTGTGAAGACAGACAAACAAGCATTTACCCAGAAATAGCCATCTGCAGGTTGTCAGCCTCTACAAAGGCTCACATAATTATACAGTGATTGATTTTCATATCCATTTGTCACTTTTTAAGGAATCTGCTGATTGCCAGGCTGTATTCCTGAGAGAGCATGGGCAGATCAGCATTCTGTAAGTCAATTTAGTTGATTGACTGTAATGTCCCCTTTGGGATAACCATAATTCTTGCCCTAATTTTCTGAAGATATCCTTTTATGATGGTTTAGTGTTCAGACCATATTCTTTTTCTCCTTTTCCTGACCAATCATAGGATAAAAACATTCATAAATCTATTCATTTTTATATCAAATAATCGCAATTACTTATAAGGCTCAATAATTGCAGCAAGCATACATACATACATACATACATACATTATATATATATATATATCATTCTTGCATGGATATATATAATAATAATTATATTTACTTCCCTATTTATATTCTTGTCAATGATACTTATTTCAATATATGCATTCTCCTGCTGTTGTTTCCAGATTTCACTGAATGCAAGTGTGTTTCTCCATCTCTCTCTCATGCTCATAGCCTACTAATGTATCGGCTGTTTCCTATATCTGCCTTAAAAATCTTCATACATTCTTGCTGCCAAATCTGCATACATCTGCCTTACAAATCTATATACACTCTTATATATGGCACCTATATATATCTGTATTCATCTTTTCCATATCTGCCCTGTCTTAATTTCTCAGTCCCATCTGTATATCCACCTATTGTTTTCCTCCTTCCTCTTTTTATATTCCCATATCAAGTGAAGAGACATAGCTTTTGGAATAGATATCTCCCTTGAAAGAGACATGTCTTTTAAAACTAATCGCTTGATTTCAACGTTTGTTTATATTAATCTTAAATTGCTGCTTTTACCATTTGCTGTTCATACATTAAACTTTAAATGGAATCGCTGCCTTCTATATGATATCGCTGCTTTTAATACTTAACCATAGTCAAAACTCTTAATAAATTTCCATCGCTGCCTTTTGTGCATGAAGCCTTTATTTATAAGATGCCCATAATCAGATATATTAATATCTGATTTGATAATGATATTTAACAGTTATAATAATAACAATAATATTTTAGATTGTCTTTAATTATATTTATTTTATTTATTATTATTATTTTTGATATTAAGTTATTTAATACTAGAATATAGTAGCAATAATTTGCCAATATATTATTCTTATATTTGTTATTTCATATTTATATATTTTTCTATTGATATCGTACATATTTATTTTATACTTAATATTAATATTGCTATTTATTTTATTTATTAATTTATTTGTATTTTAACACTTGGTCTTTATGGTATTGCTATTTCAGGGACATGACAGTCCTCCCTGCCCAAGATTGCTTGCCCTCAAGCAATCATAATTTAAGATAAGTAATTTTAAGGTGTTGCTCCTTGTGGTGATGATATTAGCTTTGATAGGAGTTGGAAGTTCTAACCCAAGTGATGGTCTTTCTGGTTATGAGGACAATGTATTAACTAATATTCTTAAGTTCTACTATTTCTCCATAACCCTCAAAACCCATGAGTTGGAGTTTTTGCTTCAATATAACTTAAAACCACATGAATCGGAATTTAAAGCAGACAACCAAGTAGCTCAACCAAACAAACAAGTAGCTCAAGCAAAAAAGCAACCAGCTCAAGCACACAGGAAAATAGCTCAAGCACAAAGGCAACCAGCTCAAGCAAGTAGGCAACCAGCTCAAGTAGACAAGCAGGTAGCTCAAGCATGCAAGCAACTAGCTCAAGCAAGTAGGCAACCAGCTCAAGTAGACAGGCAACTAGCTCAAGCATGCAAGCAAGTAGGCAACTAGCTCAAGTAGACAAGCAACTAGCTCAAGCATGCAACCAAATAGGCCCAAGCAAACAACCAACCAACTTCAACAACTTGACAAACAACATTTTTAATAGTTCCATAGTTTTTAAGCATAAAGTAATCATAAACACAATGACAAGTTTCAAATACATAGTGACTAGCTCTAATATTCATCACATACACAATGGCTACCTAGCACATCACAATGGCCGACACACACATGTCCCTAATGCATCTCCTATCCTTGGAGGGTTCAACCATAAGACAATATGGGAAGCATGACTTGATGGGGAGCCTAGGATCCATCATGCCAACTCTTTCCCTTTCTCTATGATTAGCCTCTTGGGTTTGCTTGGTCCTCCCTTATAGAAAAAGTTCTCCATTATAGGACGCTATGGCCTCCACTATAGGACGCAATGTCCTCCATTATCGGACGCAATGTCCGCTATTATCGAACGCAATGACCGCCATTATAGGACACTTGGTGTCTCAACTCCGCTAGACCCAAAGGCAGTACCCTCAGATACCTCCAAGGCAAGTACCCCCTTGGCCCAAGTGGGCTCATCTTGTCCCCTCCTGGATGGCATATCTAGAAGAGGTCTTCATTGTCTTGTTGGCTCAACTCCTCTAGACCCAAAGGCAGTACCCGTTGAGACAACGACAGTATCCCTTGGCCCATGTGGGCTCATCTTGTCCCCTCTTGGGTGGCGTATCTAGAAGAGGTCTTCATTGCTATCTCCCTTTGCAATACTCTTGTAGAGTCTTTTTTATTGCATTTGTGCCTTGGTTCCCATACATTTCTTTTTCCTACTTGTCATAGGTTGCTACTTCTTCAAATGCTTGCAAATGTTTTGAGATTCAGATTATTGTGTACAATTGTGAGGAGTCTCCAAAGTCTTGTATCCTCTTGTTTGACCTTTCTTCCACAGGATGGCAGGACTATGCTCTGATACCACTTGTAATGTCCCCTTTGGGATAACCATAATTCTTGTCCTAATTTTCTAAAGATATCCTTTTATGATGGTTTACTGTTTAGAGTCTTAGACTATATTTTTTTCTCCTTTTCCTGATCAATCATAGGATAAAAACATTCATAAATCTATTCATTTTTATATCAAATAATCGCAATTACTTATAAGGCTCAATAATTGCGGCAAGCACTATTATATATATATATATACATATATATATACATGTATATATATATATATTTCATATGATTATTCTTGCATGGATATATATATATATATTTCATATGATCATTCTTGCATGGATATATATATCTATGGGTATATATTAATATATATTAATAATTATATTTACTTCCCTATTTATATTCTTGTCAATGATACTTATTTCAATATATGCATTCTCCTGCTGTTGTTTCCAGATTTCACTGAATGCAAGTGTGTTTCTTCATCTCTCTCTCATGCTCATAGCCTACTAATGTATCGGCTGTTTCCTATATCTGCCTTACAAATCTTCATACATTCTTGCTGCCGAATCTGCATACATCTGCCTTACAAATCTATATACACTTATATATGGCACCTATATATATTTGTATTCATCTTTTCCATATCTGCCCTGTCTTAATTTCTCAATCTCATCTGTATATCCCCCTATTGTTTTCCTCCTCCCTCTTTTTATATTTCCATATCAAGTGAAGAGACATAGCTTTTGGAATAGATATCTCCCATGAAAGAGATATGTCTTTTAAAGATAATCGCTTGATTTCAACATCTGTTTATATTAATCTTAAATTGATGCCTTTACCAATTGCTGTTCATACATTAAACTTTAAATGGAATCGCTGCCTTCTATATGATATCGTTGCTTTTAATACTTAATCATAGTCAAAACTCTTAATAAATTTCCATCGCTACCTTTTGTGCATGAAGCCTTTATTTATAAGATGCCCATAATCAGATATACTAATATCTGATTTGATAATGATAATTAACAGTTATAATAATAACAATAATATTTTAGATTGTCTTTAATTATATTTATTTTATTTATTATTATTATTTTTGATATTAAGTTATTTAATACTAGAATATAATAACAATAATTTGCCAATATATTATTCTTATATTTGTTATTTCATATTTATATATTTTTATATTGATATGGTACATATTTATTTTATATTTAATATTAATATTGCTATTTATTTTATTTATTAATTTATTTGTATTTTTAACACTTGGTCTTTATGGTATTGCTATTTCGGGGAGATGACAGTCAGACTAGATTGATTGATTAGTCAGACTAGTTGATTGATAAGTCAATCTGAGTGTCACTCCAGTAAGTTGCAAGCTTAACTTGAACTTGACTTGACAAGTATTTTAGTTTCCCTCAGTTATAGTCTGGTGCACTTGTCTATTTAAAGGGCACATTTTTTAATTTTAATCATGATGCATATAGAGTCTCTTATCAGATTTAATGAGAAGACAGCTGCAGGTTTGAGAGTTCAATACTGTGTATTTGTTTTTCACATTTTCAGCTGTATGTGTTTGTAGATTAGCATAGTCAAAGATTATTGTTTTGTTGAAGTTTTAATGTTTTAAGCTACCTAATTTTAGGACAAAATCTTCTTGAATTTGCTTACATAGTCTGAAAATTAACAGTAAGTATTAAAAAAAACACAACCCATCTTCAACTCCAATGCCCAAACTAGACTCCTTTTGATACCTTCCATTCAGAGACTTGTAATCTTTCACTGAAAGGCTAAAGCTACAATTATTGTTTATGTGGTTGCAATAATATATATCAGATTAGATACAAGTTCCCATGTAACAAAAACCCTCACTGATTTTCAATCTGAAAATGAATGAGGCAGGCTGGAATTGTGTCCATACTGAAGCTCCTTTGATGGGCTCTCTCAATGCAGGTAGTCAACTTAATATTATTCACATCATATTGAGAAGTTAGTTTGTATCTATGAGTTCTTTTGTTCTTCTTGTAGAAGGGAAGAAACATGAGAATCTCAAAGACTGGCAAACCAATGCAAGAACAAGCCTTCTATCATGACAAAGTGAGGACATCCCCTATCAGAAACTTAAAATATATGATAATTAAAGAACTGTTTCAAAAATAGATCTCAAGGTTTTAACATTGGAATTACACTACCCACAACAGTTGAATGAAAGAACTTCAAATTTTGTATCGTAAACATAGACCTACCCAAAGGTGGTCATACTTTCTCATTATTCAGTGAAATAATCAAAAATTTGCAAATGCTAATGTATTGAATGATCCTACTAATTCACAATAATCCAACCAGCAGCTTGGAAATGGGGTAACGCTGAACTAATGATATGTCCTAGGCATCTAACCTGGAGCTACCTAAAACCAAGACAACCAGAATAACCTTGTGGGAGAGGAAAGAACCCAAGTATAGGATTGTTATCCCCTGGTTTATCATTGCTTCCCAGCAATAATTAACATTAGACGAAATAAAACAGATACTACATCTGCATCTACACCCAGAGTTCAACAACAAAGAAGTAAATAAAACCCTACCCATATATTCCAGGGTTCATTTCTTTACAAACTGGCAGGGCTAAGGACTCAAACACTAATGTTAGGATTCCAGAGTTCAAATTGCAGCTGTAGAGAGATTCCAACAGGTATATATACCGATCCCTTAAGGCAGGTGATGCTGATGACCCTGGGATTGCATCTAATCCCAAAAGGAGTCACCCAAGCCCTTCAAACCCTAGTATCACAATAGACCTCAGCATACCCATCAAGAGGGCTTTCCCTGCCCGATTGGGAGTTGACTAGAAGGTTGTATGCTCACATGCAGTGATAAAAAGACTGGGAAAACTACCATGTGACTCGTAATGCCCTGAATCTTAGTTACTCTGCATTCTTGTATAGGCTACTCTTGTGACTTACACTTATGAGGTGTTTATGATCAAAATAGTAAAATCTTTTAGAATAAATTTTGAACAAAAACGGTATTACAGATGTAGATGCAACACTACAGACATTGATTTTGCTCTCTTCAATTGAAGATAGGAGGTATACAACATAATAAATACACAACGAATCCACAATTGTTGAGAAACAAAAATTGCATCCTGGATATGCAGCTACAACACAATTAAAAACACAAACCTGTCTGTATTTCGCCCAAATAATAGCCTCTAGATGCTCTACTGTTGTCCACCTCCTGGAGCTTCTGATCCTGCTTGTTATCCTTGATTTCGCACCCACCATAGAAACCACAACTCGGAGTTTGCAGTGACCCACAGAAATTTGTAGCAGCATCAGTTGAAGCAGAAGTGCAATTCTCCCAAGGCGTAGTAGTAATAACAGTAGATGAAGTCAAAGGATCTAAATGCAGTTGTTCAGGATAAGGGCATGACCCATAAGCATAGAACCCATTAGCATCATAGGATGGGACAGATGGGTAATAGGAGATTGCGGGATCTTCATTCTCAGGATACCAATCATTATTAACAGGTGGAACAGGAGAACCCACATACCAGTCTTGATTATACTGTGTATTGCTTGAAGAAGAGAAATCAAGACAATAGGGATAAGAGTGATACCCAGAATCATAATAATACACGCTGGAAACATCAGATTGAACACTGGTTACTGGATATGACGAATATGGTGGCTCAGAACTGGTGGGTAATGTGAAAAATGGCATGCTGGGAGTATAGGGGGCTGCATATTCATTCATTGTGTTCTCTTCTACAAGACCAAACGCTGGCATTCCAAGGCCAATATAAATTTATCTACAATCCAATCAGACACCTGCTCAAACCAATTGTAAACCAACAATAATATGCCTGAAAAATCTTTGTTTCTTACCTAGCTCATGGCGCTCATAAATGCCTCAATACTTCGGAGAAATTTCTCTCCTACAAAACAAAGCAGATTGTCCAAATTGCGGAGAAAATATAGAGACACTAATGACAAATCTTGACGAATACTTTGAGCAACTGAGATGATATACCGCTTTCCCTCTTTCCGTCTTTTTGGCCCTTTTGGCCGACTAGTATTGTAGAAAGCTGTTTAGTGGAGTGGTATGTACGCAACAGTGGCGATGCATGTGCATGCGTTTCACATGTTTGAGATACGTTTTTTTACTCTGCTCTATTTTATTTTGTTCAGCTAAAATTACCGTTGGTCCTCATTTTTCCAAGGACAAACTTTAAATGTTCACTTTCCCATGCATCATCCTCATCCTCTCCCTCTACTTTGTCTTGTTTTTTTTATTAATATTTTGGAATTTTGTCCACCGTTTCCATTAAAAAACACTTTTTGTCAAACACTTTCAGTTAACAGGTGTTACCAATTGTACCCAAAGCTTTAATAGGCACGTTGAGAAAAAAATAAGAAATTGGTAAAAGGATAAGGTAGGGGTCGTGGAGATTTTTATCAATGTGGGTAAGGTGGGATTTAGGGAATGATGGTGAAAGAGAAATGGTAAATATATTAAATGCATGTAGTTTTCACATAGTTTATGATAATGATGTTGAGATTTATGGTTTGTAACATCGATTTTCGGATCAAACTCCATGATCTATCATCAAATAATGTAGATAGAGAAAAGAGTGGAGTTTGATGGAAACATCAATGGTAAAAATCACACACAGTTACAAAACATAAATATCGACATCATTCTCTATCTGTATTATCTAATGATGGATCATGGTGATAAAAAATCACACAATTACAAGCGAGAAATCTCAGCATCAATGGTAAATATAGTTTGTGAGAGAAGGGGTTGTTTTAATGAATTTTTATGTGGTATCAAATTTATTAATAGATGATTAAAAGGATTTTTTTTTTAAATTAAGTTCCATAAAAATTTTAATTAAATTAAACAAATGAATATAAGAGATTTGTGAAGGGTAGGTTTTTCTAAATAGATTTTCATTCTTGTTAGGAAAAAAAAATCTATTATCAATTCACTAAAATTATGTTATAAGTTAAGGAACTTTCCTTTTTTCTTATTAATAAATTGCTTGACCATGATAATTATACTTTATTCTCTTATCTAATTAACTTTCCTTTTTTTATTAATAAATTGTTTGACTATGACAATTATATTTTATTCTCTTGGTTAATTGTTTCATAATAATGGTATTGAGACTTTGTTGACCTCATTGTTGTTTCTATCTTTACCACTAAAATGAATTTATCATAGAATGCCTTGAATACCGAAGAGACTTTGACAAAATGAAAATAATTTCAAAAAAATATTTGACGTAACAAAGAGATTTTTTTTAATGTTTAGTTAAATGATAAAAATAAATCGAAAAGCAAAGTTTGTGTTATGGTGTAAATAGTCAATAGTCAATAGTAAATGTTAAATAATCAACATATGAGTTGCCTAAATTCTAAGAGAAAAAATAACTATACCAAATAATGACATATATCATAATCAACATCCAACAACCACGATCTAGGTGCTTCCTAGTAAAAGAGTGCATATTGATGTAAAAAATCATGTTATTTACTAGAATATTTAATTTAGGATTGTAGATACCTAAAATTCATCTTTATATTTTAATTAATTTGTGTGATCAATCTCATTCCACTTTCAATACTAATTAATTAAATAAATCTTCACCATCCACTTAAACAAATCAATCTCAACCCTCCATTTCTCTCATTCCTTGTCTATATATCAATCATCATTTTTTAACCAAACGAAGGAGAAGAATCCATTGAACAAAGTATATGTTGTCACATTAAGGAGTCCCAAGAGCAATTGAACATCAAGCATATCTCAAGCATGTCCCATAAACACTAGGTTTACATTAGTTTGCAATCTTCTAATATAAGTTTAAATTTCTAGATGATCAATTGGGGGTAGTGATAAGATTCAAAGTTGGATTCATTATTGTTTTATTTTTCATTCTCTTCCTTGTATTTTCTCACCTTTTATTGCATGGCATGCCTAGTGGGACCTACTTAGACACCTAAAATTTGGCATTACCCAACCACCCTGACTTTCGCCTATCCTAAGCCATTAATTACATGAATATTATTTATTTAGTTATTCCCATCTTTATCCTAATATTTAATTAAACAAATATTTATTATTTATTTAATTATTTTTCCTTCACATAATCCCATTAATTAAATAAATATTTCACTATTTAATTAATTATCCTTTATTCTTTATCATTATCCATTTAATCCTAGCCCTCAATCTTGTTCACATGGATCATAATCTAAATTTTTCATCATGCGACAAGTGTTCATTTCACATGTCTAACTCCTCATCTAGATTTATTGAACCTAAACATCTCTCTAAAAGTCAAACCAACTTTTCATGTTATTCATTCATCTTAATTTCATCTCTTAATCCAAGTCATTTATATAAGTATTTTTGTCCTTGTCCCAATTCTAAACCTAAATTATATCCCTCATGTGCCACTTGTCACATGACTACATCTTTGATAGGAAAGTTGAGAAAAAAAATTATAAATTGGTTAAAGGATAAGGTAAGGGTTGTGGAGATTTTTATCAATGTGGGTAAGGTGGGATTTAGGGAATGATGGTGAAAGAGAAATGGTAAATATATTAAATGCATGTATTTTTCAAAGTCTAGGAAAATGATGTTGAGATTTATGGTTTGTAATTGTGTGTGATTCTTAACATCAACGTTTTGGATCAAACTCCATGTTCCATCATCAAGATAATGCGGATAGAGAACAGAGTGGAGTTTGATCTGAAACATCGATGTTAAAAATCACACTGTTACAAGCGAGAAATCTCAGCATCAATGATAAATATAGTTTGTGAGAGAAGGGGTTGTTTTAATAAATTTCATGTGGTATCAAATTTATTAATAGATGATTAAAGGGTTTTTTTAATTTATTTTCAATAAGGTTTTTAATCAAATTAAACAAATGAATATAAGAGATTTGTGAAGGGTAAGTTTTTCTAAGATAGATTTTCATTCTTGTTAGGAAAAAAAATTATATTATAGATCAGTAAAATTATGTTATAAGTTAAGGAACTTTCCTTTTTTCTTATTAATAAATTGCTTGACCATGACAATTATACTTTATTCTCTTAGCTAAAAATCTTTCCTTTTTTATTAATAAATTGCTTGACCATGACAATTATATTGTATTCTCTTAGTTAATTGTTTCATAATAATGGTATTGAGACTCTGTTGACCTCAATGTTGTTTCTATCTTTACCACTAAAATGAATATATCATAGAGTGTCTTGAATATTGAAGAGACTTGACAAAATAAAAATAAAATTTGAAAAAAAAACATTTGATGTGACAAAGAGATTTTTTTAAACATCTATTTAAACGATAAAAATAAATGGAAAAGTAAAGTTTGTGTTATGGTGTAAATAGTAAATAATCAATAGTCAATGCTAACATATACAATTACCTAAATTCAAAGAGAAAAAATAACTATAGCAAATTATGAAATATACCATAATCAACATCCAACAACCCTGATAACTTTATGTAATCTATGAAAAAAATCGATTAAATGTTATTTATTTTGGTCTTTGTTCATCTGAACAAAAGTGTAGATGTAATTCTCTAAGTGCTTCCTAGTAAAAGAGTGCATGTTGATGTAAAAAATCTTGTTATTTACTAGAACATTTCATTTAGGATTGTAGATACCTAAAATTCATCTTCACATTTTAATTAATTTTTCTAATCAATCTCATTCCACTTTCACTATTAATTGATTAAATAAATATTCACAATCCACTTAAACAAATCAATCTCAACCCTCCATTTCTCTCATTCCTCATCTATAAATCAATCATCATCCCTCAACCAAACTAAGAAGAAGAATTCATTGAACCAAGTATATGTTGTCACATTGAGGACTCTGAAGAGCAACCCAACATCAAGCATGTCCATGCAAACACTAGGTTTGTATTGGTTTGTAGTTTTCCAATTTAAGTTTGCATTCCTAGTTGATTAATCAGAGGTAGTGGTAAGATTTAAAGTTTGACTCATTATTGATTTATTTTTCATTCTCTTCCTTGTATTTTATCACCTTTTATATCATGGCATGCTTAGTGTAACCTGCATCCCAAGCTATTTTATTTTTGTTTGTAATCCTTGTTGATGTGTTTTTATAGGTTTTTGAGTGTCTAACACATGTTTTCTATGGGATAGTACATTTGTTACCTATGTCAATGCATGCAATTTATCTACACATATCCTTCATATTTCATGATGCGTTTATCTAGCAAAACACATATGTGGACCTTGTGACATATGTGTCTATCAAAAATTAACTCAAGTTTGTCTAATTTTATAGGTTCACTATGCCTAATGCATACACTAGACATGCAACATTTCTATCCTATATAGCAATTTCCTTCTTTTCCTAAGATTTTCTTGCACAATGTTGGTTTAGTTGATTTTTAATCTTTGTTGATTGAAGGAATTTATTCTTGCATTCCCTAACTAATTTTGTTATAGGTCATTTTTTGCTAATTGCATTTACAAGTTCTTCATTGTTTAATAGGGTTTTTGCCCCAATGTCCATTTACAAAACAAAACAACATATATACTTAGGATTCAACATCTCCATGATAATTTTTGGTTTATATGACTTGCAATGACATGTTTTCATTGATAAATTCTCTACTCCATGTTTTAGTATTTTTCCATCATTTCTTATGCATTTATTTTATCCTTAAGCATATGCATTGTTTGATTCATTGTTTATGTCATGTTTCTAAGAAAATCTTGAATTTTCTCTAATTTAGTTTTTGCTAACTATGGTGTGACTTTTTCTTATTGTGCTAAGCTCATGTGTGCAACAAAATTATGAGTCCAAGGTAATCTTTGAAACTACTAACTTGAGGAGATTGTAGATTCATTTATAGAAGACCAAAAATTTGAAATCCCTTTCACATATTTCTTTTATTAAGGAATAGATTTATTTTTGTGTCATGTTTGATTTTATGTCTTGTGTGTTCATTGGACAGGTTTTGTAGTTCTCATTTCTTACCACAAGGTGATCTTGAGGATCAAAAGAAACTTTTTTTACTTATGTATCTCAAAAGAACCTTGAAAATGTTCTCTCCTCTCATCTTAGAGTGATCTTAGAGATTAAAAACAAGCATCACATTCTTTATTTTTATTTTTTAGGTAGACCTATCTTGGATTTCATCAGCAAGTGTTAACCCAAACTCATGTGTTCCCATGGGATCTATAAATTAGGAGAAGAATTGAAAGACTCCTCCCTTTGGCGTGCATTTTTCATTCAAGCTAAGCTAGCAAGAAATTTTGTAGCTTGCTAAGGGAAGGAGGAGAGTGGATTATTCTCTTGCACCAATTCATTAGACATACACCTTGATTTCATAAATTTAGGTCTTACATATCTTTGGGTATATTTAGGACTTCAACTAGTTAGTCTCATACAAGCCTAACGTAGTGAACCTTTTCAATCATTTAGTCTTTGTAATGCATCAACAAGAAATTAGTCTTGGGAAGTTACTCACATCATACTTCTAGAAATAGGATGGTATGCCACATATTCTCTCCTCTCATGCCCTAGTATGATCTTGATGATCAAAAGTGGTTAGCGCATTGAGATGAATAGGTCATACTATTCATGTAATTGAGTTTGAGTATATTTGTGGGCCTATAAATTCAAACACTCCCACTTGAATAAAATAGGATTATTTTTGTGCTTTCATTATCTCCCCATAGTGTAAACCTATCTTAAAATATTCCAAAAATTAAAAAAAAGACCTAAAAACATCCCCCTTCAAATATTTTCACTCAAATAGAGTCAAACTTTTGTATGTCACCCATTATAACTATAATAAAATCTAGAATTGAAACCAACATGGACTTTGTGGGAAAATTTCTTCTCAAATTCTAAAGTCTATAAAAGAAATGCCTCCTAAAATCCTAATAAGGACTAAGTTACCTATGATAATGATAATGAGAGTCTGTTTCACGGCTGCCAAGTGGGAGGCTACAGTCTTGGTGTCATCGTGAGGTGGAATGATGACATAGGTTTGGTTGGCCTGATTGGAGGATGAGTTGGGTGATGGCGTGAATTTAATGTTGGAGGGTGGTGAATGGTATGTATTGGACGTCTGTTCGGCTTATTTTAATGTGACAGTATGTGGAAGGACAGGGTGGTGTGGGAAAATGTGGTTGATGGGATGTATTTGCCTAGCTTGAAGTTAAAGGGCTCTTCGGCTTATGACATTTTTCATTCCTCCAAACAAATTCGATGGAGTCTCCTATCAGTATGTCGTCAGGTAGAAAATTATGGGCGTTTTATGGGAGAATTCGACATGGTAGATTGAAGTCTGTGATCAAGGTTTGGGACGAGTTGGTGTTGGGAGTGGTGGAAGTGTTGTTGGGAGAAGAATTCATGAGCACGGCTAAGCGGTGGAGGACGAATGCAGACATAGCGGTGAGAGTTTTAGCAGTGCTCTTAGATTTGGGGGTGTCGCGTGCTATGGTGATGTTCATGGCTAGAAAGCTTGTCTGGGACAGCCTCTTGGAAGGGGCAATGGATGTCATAATTGTTGTTGTGTCGAGAGTTGGGGCTCCTCATCCTCACGACCTACAATGAGCTCTAGTTCCTAGTGAACGGGTCAAGCTATATCGGTTTATATTGGACATTAAAGGCAAGGAGCTTCAAAGGCATCGTGAATAGGCTAGATGCGGTTTGATATTCTTAAAACACTATCTCTATCTGGAGCCATCCGATGGGGTAGATTGATGGAGGTTGTTCAGAGATTTTTTGATTTCAGATGGAGTGTTATGGGTGGATTGATTGGTGCTTTCTCTTTTAGGTTTTGTATCTAATGTTTGACCTTTTGTTGAAAGAATGGGCAATTAGGGTCTGCGAGCTGGAAGCTTGTATAGGGGTTTTCTTTAGGGTCTGGTTTGGTTGTTTGACTGTTGGCTTAGTAGGGTTTTGATGGTTGCAAGGTCTCTCTGGGTGGTTGGTTTTTTTCTACAAATTGTTTTGAAATGTAATATATTTCTCATTATCAATACAATCAATATTTACGAATAAAAAAAAATGATAATGAGAGCCTGCATGACTATAGTGAATATGCTTAAGACCAAGATGGTTTTTTCACACCAATCTATGATGAGTCATGTTAGATCAATACCTCTTTCAAAATAGACACAAACACCTTAATAATATTGTGGAAATAGGAGATAGATGTTGGGATTAACCAAGATCATAAAGTAAAACCAAGATAAACCTCCACAAAATATGAGCACACAATGAGCCAAATGATATTATCAAGAGATCTGATTAGAATGTACAAAGTAACATTACTTATATAGGTTTTATCCTCATTTTTGGTAGCATTGAACACTCAAAAACCATCTGTTTCAAAGTGATGTAATAAGTCTTCCTTAGGGATTTGCCATGCAAAATCATGTTTTTGATCAAATTGTAAATCTTGATCTTTCATTATTAACAATTTGTGTCATGTCATTTTCAAAGTGATTTAAGTGTGTGTTTTGAAATCAAATTTATCACGTTGGGTTCAATGAAACGGTTCATTTGTTCAAATTTGAAATCAGGTGCAATCGTGAAAATTGACGAAATTCACAAAAATTATTAAATTTGAAAATTGGTATGAGTTGGTACAAATTCCTTTAATGGGAACATTTCTAGGGATATTTTGACCAATGTGGCTAATTTTCGAGTCATGATGCCATTTGTGAGATATTAATACTTCTATTTTTCACATGCGAAATTATGAAAACGATTTAATCTATAAAAGTTGGGAAAAATTCACTCATTAGATTTTATTGTATTAATTATTTGGATACTCTGGAAAAAGAATTATCAAAAATACGATGCATCAAAACCAGCTGGAGTTTCTAGTTTTAAAGTCGACTGTGGATGATTTATTTTGCAACGCCTTCTACCTATCCCTATACCATTTCATGTAATGCAAAGGTTTTAATGATGTAAAAAGAAGGGAATTGTTGAAAATTCGTACACCATAAACTGGAGATAGTGCGCACTGGATACAGTGATTGAAGAGATGCACACCAAATGCATTTGAAGGAAAACTCTTCAGAAACTTTTAAGCAACGCAAGTTCTGGTGTAAAACCAAATTCCTCAACATTTTCCATCATCTACGCCAAATTGGGAGATTGGAATAAGGTATGCATATCCATTCAAGCATATTGGAAAATGGGTTTTAATCATAATATGTTGTAGTTGCAACCATTATGGTAAACCTGCATGTAAAATTTGGACACAAAGACAAGGCGTGGGTGTTTGACAACTCACGTTAACTATTTAGTAAAGTGCCACAAAGATATGAATAAAATGGATTCGTTGGAAAGGTTTTTTTATATTATGTATAAGAAGAGCAGAGAATACAATCACAGCAGCAACGAGTTCGTAGCAGTCCCAAAGAACAGAACAGAACAGAAATCCCCTCATTACAGAACAGAAATCCCAAAGAAGCACAGCCCCAAGTGCGAAAAACAGCCCCCCTAACTACCCAGATACATTTATCAGAAAAGGAGTCCCCTGAAGAGGAATATCCAGAGTCCAAGCACCACCGTGTATCAGCCTGTAGCAATTACAACATAAACAGAAATATACAAAAAACCATAATAGAATATATCACAGTATAGAGTTGTAAGCACCAGAAATACACAAAAAGATATAATCATAAAGAGCAGTTTAGGATGCCTCTTGACCACCACTCGGAGCTACAAAGGTCTCTGCAGCAGCCAGACCCTCCTTAACCACTTGCCCTGTATGTACCAACTTCCCATCCTTTTTCCTCTGCGCATCAGCAAGGTCTTGCTGGAAAGCCTGAAGAATTTCCCTGAAAACCTCAATCCCTGGATGTCCCTCCGGCCATAACTGACCATACCTGTCCTCCATAATACCAGTAGTAACCTGAGTGTTCTTCAAATAGCTCCAAAACTTATCTTTTGAAAGGGACACAGTGAAATAAACCTGCATAGCAATAGTGTAGAAAATGAGTCTCCTAGAAGACTCAATAAGCAACCTCCTCTTTCCTTGAAAACAATCCTCATTTCTAGCCTTCTAGATGAACCACAAAATGCTAGAAGAAAGACAAAGCCAAAATAAAGCAGCAACTTTCTCCATCTTTATGTTATGGTTAAACAATTTTTTTGCAGGGAAAGGATGTCCATCATTCCCTCATATATCTTGTTGATCACAGAAAATTCTCCAAATTTCTTTTGCAAAGATACAGCCAAAAAAAATATGATGAATTGTCTCAGGAACTTTACAGATGCTACATATGTCAATATCATCTGGTTTACTTTTGAATGAGAGTTTATGAATAATAAGAAGCCATTTGAAGCAAGCAATTTTAGCTTCAAGTTGCCTTGACCAGTTAAAGATAAAGATTTTCTGCCATTGATCTTTATTCCATTGTAAATTCCAGATTTGATTTAAATGTTCAGTCAGATCCAAGTGATCCGTTAACATGGTGTATAATTCTCTGACTTTAGCCCTTCTTATGTTAGTACCATTCTTCCAATGAAAATCTTTGAATTGATTATCATTCATCTTGGAAATCACAGGGAACTTAAGCCATTTGCAGGCCTCTCTAAGGATAGTATAGGTTCTCCAATTAGTAGGAGGTATATTGAATTTAGTAGTCAGCTCATTCCAGTTTATCAATTTGCCATCTTTCAAAACATCATTAAAGGAGTGGATACCTTTCTGGGCCCATCCTTTAGCAGAACACCCCTGAAGAAGAGCCAAGGGTTTTCCATTATGCCTTAAATTCCACCATACAGATCTGTGCCCCTGTATAACCCCAAAATCCCCCTTGGTGAAATGATGATTGACTAGATGCTTCTTCATCACATCCCAGGCCTTCCAAATTGTCCTAAATACCTTGGACCCTGCTGGAAACATATCGTGTTCACTACTCAAAATATCACTGAGAGGAAGAGCCCTCCATGTCTTTGCATGCTTAGGAACAACATTAATCATATTCTATCTGACAAGAACTTTCCATGGCTCTCCCCCTTCAAGAGCCCCAATCACCCATTTGGCAGCTAGGGCAATGCCCTATAGCCTTAGATCCTTTAATCCCAGACCCCCATTGATTTTATCCAGTGTACACCATTCCCATTTAACCATATGCTTCTTTCTCTTCCCCTTACCATCCAACCAGAGAAAGGCCCTTTTTTTTTTTTTTTGTATCTCATTAATTTGATAAGAGTTTAAAAACCAGACAGAGGCAAAATAGACACTATAAGAAAGAATCTTTTGACAAATTTGTATGTGACCAGCAAGAGATAGAAATTGTCTATTCCATTTAGCAATTTTACCTTCAATTTTATCTCTGATCCAGTGCCACATTTCTTTTAGATCAGGATCAACTGCAAAGGGTATTCCAAGATACCTGACAAGTTTCTGGGGACCACCCCATTAAATCCCAAATTTTCTGAGCCAATCCGGGGGTCTATCCTTCCAACCTAAAAGCCAAGATTTTGAGGGTGCAAGCTTAGCCCCAAATGCTAAGCAAAATATTTCCAGCTTCCCCATCAAATTAGTGAAATTAACCTTTTCTAGGATTGACAGAATGGAAGTGTCATCAGCAAATTGCAAATTAAGAAGTTCACTATCATTCGGTAATTTAATACCTCTCACTTTTGGAACCAATGTGTTATCCCGTAAAACATAATGAAGAGCATCAGAAGCAATAACAAAAAGGGCCAAAGCAAGAGGGCACCCTTGTCTTATTGATCTCTCAAGAGGAATTGCCGATGTAAGAGAGCCATTGATGTCCACTTGGGCAGTGGCATCCCGAAAAAGTGTTCTGACCATGTGACAAAAAGGATCTGGAAATCCAAAAGCTTGCAAGACCAAAAACAAAAAGTCCCATTCAATCCTATCATATGCCTTTTCAAAATCCAAAAGCAACATGGCAGCATTCGGATTTGTCACATTCGCCCAGTTCATCGCTTCCCAACTGGTAATCAGGTTTTCAAGAATATATCTGCCCTTTATGAAACCAGTCTGAGTGGAGTTAATGATGGAGGGGAGCACAAGAGCAACTCTATCAGCCAACACTTTGGCTAAAATCTTATATGAAACATTAAACAAAGTGATAGGTCTCCAATTCTTCATTAGGGATCTGTCACCATCCTTTGGGATGAGTTTGACAATCCCTTTATTGATCTTGCTGCCAAGAGAGCCTATATCAAAGGCCTCCTTATACACCCAGTACAAATCCTCACAAACCCATTCCAGAAAAGTTTTATAGAACTCAGCCGGCAGACCATCAGCCCCAGGTGATTTGTCATCTTTGAGGGAAAGGATAGCCTTTCTAATGTCCTCCTGAGTTACCTCCCTCCCAAGGTCCAAAGCCACCTCATCACTGATCTTTTTTGGAATAATTTTCTGAATGTACTCTCTGGCAAAGTTAGTAGAAGCCTTCTCCCCATCCGAGGAGAAAAGAACTTTGTAGTACTGAAAAAAATGATCCCTTATCACGCCTTAATTCTCCACTAAGAAGCCATCTACAAAGATTCGATCAATCTGCTCCCTAACCTGTTTTTCCTTAATATATTTGAAGAAGAATTTGGTACCTTTATCACCATTTTCAAGCCAATTCATCTTGGCTCTGACTCTCAGTCCTTGGATCTTACGATTTTGGAGCCTTCTGACAGAGTCTTTGGCCATAATCAGTCTATTAGTCAGGATTTCATTCATAGGGCTAGCTTGCAGCTCAGATTCAGCTTGAAGGAGCATGTCTTGGAGGGTAGCTTCCTTCCTCCGGCAATCCTTAGCTCTCTTAATCCCAATTGTTTGGAAGAGAGTTTTCCAGCTTTCAACATTTAAAGCCCATCTGTCAATGGGAGAAATATGCTTATATAACCACCTGTTGATCTATCTGAGGTAGAAGATTGCACTTCGACAATCCCTATCCTTCAAGAGATTAGTGTTAAGACAAAAACCAGAGTTGGAGCTTGTTGGCCTGGGGGCTCCAGCCTTCAGGCAGAATTTGGCTCTAATAGGGTGATGGTCTGAAAGAGAATATGGGCAGACCTCCACCAAGCACCCAGCACACACTGGAGAGATCGAGAAAAAGGCCTTGCTAGCATAAAACCTATCAAATCTGCAATATATTCTTCTGCCCCCTCTTTGGGAGTTACACCAAGTGAACCAAACCTTCTGGGTAGCATCCTTCTATCCACCAATAGGGTCCTCAACCCCTAACTTAGATTTCATTCTCTGCCAGTAAAAATTTTCATTGCCTTTCCAATTAAAACCCAACCCTCCCCATTTATCTTCATCTCTCTCCACAAAATTGAAATCCCCACCAATTATCAAGGAACATCCTATAGAGTGTAAAGCCAATTCCACAATTGAATTCTATCCTTATAATCACTGGGGGCATAAACCGAACACACCCCAAAGCAGTCTGTATCCTTTTTTATGATCACCCAGACAGCCCTATTGCAAGGAGACATCCCAAAATTGTGAATATGTTGAGCCCATTTATTAGCCATCAAAATAGCAGCCCCTCCTTTTCCTTTTTCATGGTTTGTAACAAATTGGGTGGCCTCCTTCCAGATGACTTTTAAGCTTGTCTCAAGGGTGAAACCAGTTGCTTTGACCTCTTGCAACAAAACAAAGTCCCTTTGCATCTTTCGGGTGAGAAATCTTCTCACCATGTGTTTCCTGTCAGGGGTTTCAAGCCCCCTCACATTCCAAGAAATACATTCAATCTCCATCAGAACTATTCATTAGGCGGATTTCCTTTATCGCTCTTAAAATTACCAAAGCATTTGGGAAGCTTGGATTCAGCTTCCATTCTCTTTGCATTGGGTGGCAGGATACGACTCAGCTTTTTCCTCTTATCCTTCAAGGGGTGGTTAGAGTTCACATCACAGGGGTCCCCTTCTAAACCTTTTTTCTTTCTATATCTTCGAGTTTTCTTAATAGCCACTTCCATGGGGTGCTCATCACCATCAGTGGTCTCTCGAGTAGAGAGTAAGTCTATGTCATCAGTAGAGTCCCTTCCAGACTGCGATGCAAAACCATCTTAGCTCATCATTCCATCAAGGGAGTGGGAGAGAGTCCCTGATGTGCAAGGCACCCAGATTTCATGTACTTTTTCATTACCAACCATAAAAGAAATAGTATTAAAGGAGAGAGGCTTCTCAACTCTGCTCCTTGAATCCACAGGTTGGAGAGACACAAGACTATTATTATGTTCAACAAGAGATCCATCATTCGGGGCTACCTCAAAATCAAGGGGGCTCTCCCAACTACTCAGGGTATTAACAGGGGTTTGAAGAGCCTTTTCTTTAGATTCATCCAAGGAACCTATATCACTTTGATTCCCCATTTCTTTACTTTCCTTGAAGTATTTAGAATTAAAGGTATATAATTCTATATCTGGTTTGGGGTTAAGATCAATGGAATGTTTGTGTTGTCTTAAACTTAGTAAAGCCAGTTGTTGAGCATTCAGCTTTAGGTTACCATCAATTTTAGCAGGAGTTTTGATGTTAGCAGACACAGGTTCTTCCATCACATTTTGACAAGTATTCCTTTCCAAATGCAGAAGAGAAGCCGAGTTCTCTTCAACAACACCAGTTAGGGGGTTATTTCCAACTATTTCAACTTCCCCACTAAGTGGCGAGGTGTTGCTAGTTTTTTTACTAGTATTTGATGGAGAAAATTCCTCATCAAGCTGCTGCGGAGTGGGGACCGAAGGAATAACATCTCCACAAATCTTAATATCATTCTCCACCCGACCCTCTACTTTAGAGGGTTGTTTACTACTCTTATTGTTTTTGTTCATTCCACCATAGGCGGGTTTGTTATTATTTCTACTTTTTATTAACGGACAATTCCGTCTAATGTGACCTTCGCGTCTGCAAAGATAGCATGCGTTTAACCCTCCTAGGGTTTTAGTTTCACAGCAGATTATACCAGACTTCAAGTGAATCTCAAGAACCCCCGACAATTCCTTGCCAGGAGATAAGGAAATTAAGACCCTTGCATCAGAATGTGGCAATGGCAACTTAGTATCATCAATTTGCAAGACATTCCCATAGGGCTCTAGAAGAAGCGGAACAAATTTCCACAACCGAGGAGGGACCCATTTAATGATCAACCATCTAGGGCTGGAGAGAGCTAGAACCTCATCTTCAACAGCCTCTGGAGTCCAGGCTAGAGCCCGAAAAACAACCGTGCCCACATTCTAGAACTGCTTTTTAATGGCTTCAACTTGAGAGACAGGATTATTAAAGAAAATCACATATAAACCCTGTTGAATCATTCTACAATAATAAAAGTGCAACCCTATTTTTTTCTCCCAGACATTTTGAAACCACTCTTCCATATATTTCTTCGCCGGAACCCTAGAAGGGTCAACAACCACAAAAAAGATTGCAGTTTTAATCAACCTAGAATCCTCTTCTAAAATTGCTTCATCTAGAGAAGCATTAGGAATCAAGACAACCCTCAAGGATTGAGAGGAGGGATGCTTACCTTGTACTCTTTCATCTTGCACCGAGACAGCACACCCACCAAGCAAGAATCTAGCACCTTCCAGCAACTTCCCATGCTCTCCAACAATGATGTCACGAAATGATTTAACAGAGACATTGTTGGCTGATTGGGAAGCGGTGTCTTTATTAGAACCTCCTAGCGGATCCGTATCACCATCCATCACCTCTAGGTCCTACAAGGATTCCACACATATGGCCAGACCCCGGAAGAGGCGTTGGCACAAAGGTCACGCCTCACACAAACACAAATCAAGGTATAAACAATCCGCCCACAGCGAGGGAAGTACTGTTGAACTAGGAATAAAAAACAAGTGTGGAGGAGGGCCTAGCCTCCTCCATAGAGAAGCCCTCTCACACGCCCAACCAATACAGAGTTGCAGAGCCCCAGTCATTTTTTTCGTTTCTCCTGTCTCATTGGAAAGGTTTAAAAAAAACTTTCAAACAAATACAAATCATAGGTTTGCATGCAAATGTGGAGGCACGAGAAAGTCACACCAAATCCTTGATAAAATGACTCAAAAAAACATTATGATCTCAAGATATGCGCAAAGGTGATTTGAGGAGAAGTTTTGGAGATTATGAAATCATTTACCAGTGTGGTAGTTACGAGAGATTTAGAAGGAAAGTCGAGATGTTTTGGGTTTGTGAATTTTGAAAAACACAGATGATGCAACAAAAGCTGTTGAATTTCTTAATGATAAGAAAATTGAAGACAAGGCTCATGAGCTATTTTCTCATGGAATGCAAGGATAATGGGATATACACAAAATGGATTTGGTAAACAACAGAAATTCTTCCCCTGCCTGTATAAGCATACATGCAAAGTATGGGAATATTGTCTAGGTATGTGAAGCATTTGACATAAGGCTGCAAGTAACAAGTTAAATAGAATGTCATTGCTCCAAATCTCATGACCTCGATGCCTCAAAGAGCTATCATCTCTTGCATCAATTGAATTGCAGTAGAGGCGCAATATAGTTAGAAACTCCAAAGCCCACACCATAAAGTCACACCATACAAGGAGTTGAGTTGCAGTGTGGATATTTCTCGAAGTGCAAGGTCTCACCATGCATATAGGAGTGTTAAAATTATGCATTAGAATCTATCAAAGCATGAAGGGATTTTAGCAATTTTTGGGGTTTTGGTGGACTTGCATGCAAATATATATGTATAATCCAGGCACGTGAACTCTTGTGGAACTTGTGCAATAAGATATAAAGGTTCTTTACAGGTGAAATCATTTCTATTCACAATTATCAAGTACAAATATCAAGGGTATGAGTTCATGTCAGTATTAGTAAGTACACTTTCTAAAATCACGGATATGAAGTTAGGTCACATTAACCTGTAGGATTTCTAGAAAACCATGGAAGAGGGGAAGAGATCACCATTATCTTAGAGGATATTCGAGAGTTGATTGGATCACACTCTTGGCTTTCCAATATCAACTCAATGTCTAGATTTAGTTATGGATTGTATGAAAGATTATAATCCAGAAACTAGGGAGGTCAAGACTATTGATGATAACCTAGTGGCTAAGTTGGATTGTGTTTCGATCAGGATTGTTCTTAGATTGCCTCTCAGAGACTAGTTTGTAAATATAGAAAATGGAATTGTAAAAACACACTTTGCTAAGAAGAAGGATGAATGTCTCAACACCATAGCAAGGAATTGGTTACAAGTACCAAAGGGAGGAAAACCTTAGCTACCAAAGGTTCTACAAAGATCAATCTTCATCAACAGTGTTTTGAATATGATTATTTTTCTTCACAAGTTGATAGGGAATGAAGATTCAAAAGAGTTTGAAAAATGGATGTTTTTTTTTATAATTATTATATGTGAAAGAAACCAATTTATTGATTGAGGAGGTATTATCAGTGATAATCTACATAATCAGTTGACTTGATTCCAAGAGAATCAACATTTCTATATGACATCTTATCTTTTCTATGTGATTGCTAGTATGAAGACATGGGCAAGTCTCAACACCAAAGGTAAATATGATAACACCACTCAAATTTATAACTATTATATGCAACTCCAGTTGGATCAAAGTTATAAACATTTTAGGAGAGTGAATGATGCATTCACTATGTTGACAATCAGGACACTTCAAGGGAATATTGGACTCAGGATATCATCAAAAGCAACTATTCTTATCAAGAAATGTGGTAGCTATTACATCCACTTCCTAAAGTTTACTTACATCTGGGTAGGAGAGTATGATGCATATCCATACAAAAAGCCTAGATATGTGGATGATAAGCTCATCTTGACTGATCTCTATAGGAAAATTGGTGTGGTCGACAAAAGGTGCAAAGAAATGAGGAAAGCATAAATTTCATTTCCTATTGGCCTAGGTCATTATAGATGTAAATATTCTACTAATTCTCAAAATATTGAGCAATCGTTGGAAAAGTTAAAATTGTACTTTCACACCATGAGAATCTCATTCGATAGTAAAAACTATGTCAAAAATAACTTGGATTTTAGTCTAGTATTTTACCATTTCCTCAAAATTGAAGACTTTTGGGAAGATTGTGAAAATGATTATGAAGTATAGAAGAGATACTGGATTAGGTTCACTTTGAAATTGATCAAATATTTCAAGCTTGGTTGAGATGTAGAAGGGATTGAAGATGATTGAACAAATTTAATTGATCCCATATATTTTGAAAAGATTCAGATACAACCTTTGCCACCTATTGTTTGGGTGGATGACGAAGTCAAGTACATTGATGATAGAACCACCCATATTCTCAAGATATCAAAAGATTTGGTTAGGAAGAAATTCATCGAAGTCGCAACCACGAGACCTTCAAGAAAAGATGATTCATCAAGGAGAAAAAGTGACAAACAAGAAGGTTCATCCTCTTCCTCTTCTATTTCTCAAGCTTCTATTATAATCACTAGTTCTCAAAAAAGCATGCAAGGAGGTGGTAATGATGAAGAACCTTCTAAAACTAATGATCTCATAAGTATATGTGGGGGTGATCCGAAAATTAGTCCTGAAGAAGAGATCAAAGCCAAAGAGAGGGCATTGAACCCTATACAAGAAGAAACCAAAGAGTGAGAGCATATGAACCCTCAAGGTTATCTTAGTGGCAAAGAAAAAGTCTCGGAAATTTATCCTTCCATTGTTACTATATCTCCTCATCATGATGAATCTCATTCTCCTTCTATTATAGAGCCTTCATCTTTGTCGATTGTCGATGCAATTTCAGAAGATACTTCTTTCCTAGTTGTCTCCAATCCACCTACATTATTCTATCTATCAACTACAAGCATCCCAAGTTCTTCATAAAATCCAGCTACTTCATGGTTATAACAGAGCTTAGGAAAGAAAAGGAGTGCTACTTAGCTAGCGATTCCGGATTTTGATACAATTACCAACCTAATTCAAAGATTTTCCAAGGCAAGGAAGACCAAAGTTACATTGAAGTTGATAATTGATTCTTCTTTTGGGAATATATGCATCAAAGTGGCTCAACCCATTTTAGAAAAAACATGGACAAAGTTGATGAAAGTGATTTTAACATCACTAAGGTAGATCTTGTCCCTTCAACACATAAAGGTGATATTCATAATTTTCAGGTGTTTGTAGGCAAGTTAATTCAAAGGACAAACCTGAGGAGAAGCATACAAAAGATCAACTCAAACATTAGGTGCAAGTTTGACCTCTTATCTTAGGTCCATTGTGGATACATTTGCCTTACCCATAGATTTAGCCCCCACTTTTGTAATACCTATTTCTAAAGGAATCATTGAAAAGGGAGTTATAAAGAGTGCAAAAATATCAATCATATGGAAACATAACTGAAAAGTGGGTGGATCAGATGAAAGTGGAAGCTTTGGAGTTCATTGAGAAAAATAAATAAGTTTTTGACAAGGAAAATGTTCAGAAGGAAGAGGTTACAAAGGAATTAAGAAGAATGAGAGAGGAGGTAGTGTGGTGGGGAATTATGAAAGACCTCTAGGAGATGAATTAGATAGATGTTAATTGTTGGAAAGTTGATTGGAATTGATGTTAAAAGGATAGCTAAGTGATATCAAATTGGGAGATTGTTGATTGATGTCAAAAGGAGAAAGTCGTTGATAGTCTGGATGTCATTGATGATAGTGGATCAGTCTTAGGAAGAATGGTGAAGTATGATGGAGAGAAGAGCATGTTTTGCAGAGTTGCAAAGTTGCTCAAAATGTTGCAATGTTGTCATGCAATATTGACATGTTATTGTAGAAGTCATTTCTAGAAGTCTACAGAGAATTCAAATAGCAGATCTGAGGTGGGTTTTTCATGCTCATTCTAGTGGTGTGATCCACATGATTAGAGGATGAAGATTGAGCTGAGAAAAAAATTAATTATGCTCTTTAACTTTTAGTTAGGGTTTTACAGTTAAACCCTAAGAGTTTTAGTCATGGCATCTAACAGATTTTCTATTTTGTCATTGATTAGGAACCAACAGTAGAAGTTAGTTTAAGTTATTCAACTTAAGAATTTTTAATCATTGATTTGACTGGCCCCTCAATCTAGGTATTACTAGCTTGGCAAGTGATGAAGACTATTTTAGTTCCCATGCTTTGTGGTTAAATATTTGGTCAAACAGATCAATGATGGAGATCCATGATTGACAATCGAGCGACTCCCGCACGCTCACATTGCTTAGAAGATGATGTTAGCATGTGTCTATGGAAGCACAAAAATGGGACAAATGTCCAAGTGGGACCAAGCTTAAGTCTTGAGGCTTGAAAGGATCAACGGTTAGTGTTGCATCCAAGGAAGATCAACGATGATCACAATACCACAATTTTGGATGGCTCTGATAGGGTTAAAGATGCAGTGTGAAATCCTACCAAGTGGCAGAAGTTGATTGCATCGCCAAGGTTCTTCACATCATGAATATTATTTGTTAGCACTAAGTAAAGTGTGCTAGGCTTATGGTTTGCGATGAAGATCCGATGGTGGATGTTGAAGATTGAGATTAGATGGTGTTCGCTATTTTACAGAAAGAATGGTGGATTTGAATTAGAGAACAACGATGGAATAGAATCGTGACATGTGTCCAGTGGGACCGAGCTCAAATGTATTTTAGTGGTCATCGCAGCATCGCATTTCCAGGACTTTCTAACAAGGTTAAACTTTTAATATGTGAAATGATGACTTGAGTGTCAAATACTGATTGCATCACACAATTTATTCACATCGCTATTGTGAATCATCTGAACAAGATCAAATTTGTGATATATGATATGACTCCACATTTCCAGCATGACATATTCAGACAGATGGCATAATTCCACTATTTCGTGGAATGCATGGTGGGTCCGTGTTTTAGTTCAGCAGTAACATGGAAATGTTGAACAAGACAACTGAGAGGGGGAATGAATCAATTGTAGCAACTTTAACCTTTAAAACTCTCAACATAAGTTAAATCTATGGGTACAAGTGCACCAAGATGGTTCCCAAAAAGGGGGCTTAAGTGGCCACTTTTTTTCTGAAATCAGGAAATACTGACCTTGGACGTGAAATTGAGGATACTTACACTCAAAATTTTGAGATGGAACAAAAAGAAGGATTCAAGTGCTCCAAGTCTACTTTATAAACTACTAATTTATTTTGAAAATGGTTGAGATTAAGGGGTTCAAATGAGGGACGTACACAAATTGGTGTTGTTTTTGTCAGAAAAACATAACATAGCAACTCTTGTATGACCCTTGTATGGTGAACTTTTTTTAGTATTTTTAAAATCGCTATAGTCAAAAGTTAGGTAACAGTATGTAGTTGATGCATTTTTTTGATAATTTTTTAATGAATATTTTATTTTTACTAATTTTCGAAGTGGACACTTCCTAAAAATAGAATTTTGGTCGTGCTACCCTACAAATTTTGGAAGTTACTAATTGAAGTTTTTTACAAAAAATTGTAGAATGGAGTCTAGTTTCTAAAAATGTAATTTATTTGAAATTTTGATGAAGGTTAATTTATAACAAAAAAAACCAAACACTATTTTTGCCAAAAAAGAGACATACAAACAAAAGAAATTATGGATGAACGGCTTAACATTGTTAGAAAGTGAAAAAAATTACATCATTGGATAGCTAAGAGAGAACCTAACATTACCTAGATGTTCGATTTGTTTGATATTGAACCATGTGCAATCCTGACGGTGAGCACGAACCCGATTATGTGAAATATTGTAAATTTGCAAAAACACGTCTCTACTGTTGGAAATTCCCTCCAAGCCTTTGGGTTGGTATTCCAAGGAAAATACCAATCCTAAGGCTCGGGGATTCCCAAAGCAAGATATAACACGAGCGCATTATAACGCGCTCGCGTTATATGTCAATTTTGACATGGTTTTTGTTTGTGGGGAGCATGTCTAGCAAGACATAATGCGAGCGTGGTATAATGCACTCACGTTATGTCTTGCTTTATGTTAAATGCATATTGAATGTATGTTTATATATTTGTATGTTTGTATGCACATGTATGCTTGTATGTCATGTATGTATGTATGTATGTAT
>VDFB02079092.1:0-49038 GCA_007258455.2 Sequoia sempervirens | reverse complement strand
TTTGGGAAAAGATTTGTAACTCACTGAAGCACGTTTTTGTTTTTTTTTTGTAATTTTTTATTGAATATTTTTTTTGTTAATTTTTTATTGGCCATATTTGTTGTTTTGAAAAATCGTCATGTATGTTACGCATAAGATGAATTAAACTTATCATTTTATTTTCAAATTGAAAAGAATTGTCTGAAGTACGCTTTCATATAATTTTTTTTTTAATTTTTTAATAAAAAAATATTAAAATACTTAAAAACCCTAATATTTCAAGTTTATGGACCAGTTTCATTAGAAATTAATTGAAAAATAGAAAAAAGAATCCAATTGTAAAAATAATTACATATTTGGAATCTACACTATCTAATCTATAATGAGTTTTAATTTCGTAAAACAATTCTACAAAAATGGTCTTCAGACATGCCCAAAGTCACTATTTTCTTGTGACATTCACAAGACTTTCAACTTGTAGGTCAAACCAGGTCCAAAGCTTAGGTTTGTGTCCCCAAGCCTTTTCCTAAACTGAAAAATAAGGCAAAAACACGACAAAATTATAATTTTTACAAAACGGGATCTCGTTTCATAAAAAAATAAATTTTTTTATGCTTTTATGAAATGGGATCCCGATTTTTAAAAAACGGGAGGGATCCTGTTTCATAAAAGCATAATTTTTTAAATTTTTAATGAAATAGGATCTTGTTTTAGAACGAGATCCCATTTAAAAAAAATAGGATCTTGTTTTTGGCTCGAGGCCCTGAAGCGAAACGAGATCCCGTTTGTTAAATAGCAGGATCCCGTTTCATTTTTCCTGATTTCGGGTTTTTTTCTAAGTTTGAAACTTCCATCATAAGTGGACTCAACTTTGTGCGTTCACCCGAAGATGCGACAAATGATAAGAAGTAGAAGTAGATGAAACCACAAATACATAAGGAGAAGGCTCTAGGGTGTGAGAAAGCTTCCCCTTTCCCTTGGATGGGGCAAAAGAGGTAGCTTGTTGCTGCACTATCATAGAGGCTTTAATAGAGATAACATAAGGAGATACTGAATAATTAGCCATTGGCATTGAGCCCCCGGTCTTATATTTAATATAAGCTTTATATAACAAATCTCCCCTAGAGGGGGAGGTTTGACCGAGGCAGGCCATAAGTGATCCAGTGAGAAGCCCCCACCCGACAGTAGCGGTTTATAGCCAGTGTCATGCACCACATGCACAATGCCTTCATGAGGGAACTTTAAACATTTATGAACTGTAGAGGCAACATTGTTCATAGAGGCTAGCCAAGGGATTCCCAACCTAACTCTAAATAGGTTAGACTCAAGAATGATAACAAATGAGACATCAACAACTTTGGGTCCTACCAAGACTGACAAAGAAATAGAGCCCATAGGGGCCACAAAGAGTCCATCAAGGGTATAGAGAGTGGTTTCTAACTCTTTGTATCTCTCCTTATGTAAGTTGTTTATAAATAGAGTCTCCTCCATTATTACATTAACCCCACTCATTGGATCAACTAAGATGCTAGTTACGATGTTTCCATTAATCTGGGTAGGAATGTATAGTGGGGAAGGCTCCTTGTTAAGAGGCTCATCATGCGAGGTGAATGTTATGTCAGGAATAGAACTTGCATTTTTAGGAGGGATACACGTGAACGAAACCATGTTCATGTACTTAGATGGAGCTAACTTAGAAGATGTAGAAGATTGTGTTTAGCGGATAGTGACCTACCTAGATTTTGTTTCTGTATATCCAAGAGTCCTTCTAACTATGTATCTAGGGGTCAAAGATTGGGTTGCAAAGCTGCACGCTTTGCAACACACAAATCTACAATGCTTCTAGGACACGAGAGAAAGATTCCCCAATATCGAGAAATGAAAACAAGGGTGTTCACATTAGGTTCACCAAAAATGTAGAGTAGGGGGATTCATCACCCCAAGGCACTAGGTCAGGAGAGAGCCCCAGGGAACGAACTTCCCTAAACTACCTTAGGTTGATCAAAAGGTAATGACAGGTGTTTCAAAAATTGGGTGAGTTGGCCTAAGAGGTTTTAGACTGTAGACCAAATAACACATTGTCTGAGGATGAAAGTGTGAGAACCAGACTCCAGCATGTCGCTCTAGCATCTTAGGGACGCATTGGTGTCTTGTATGGAAAGAGGTATGATAAACAATCAAAAAGCATGTAGAGGACCTACTTACCACTTGAATGTTGAGGTTTTATAGCTTGACAAAGAAAATACAAAAAGTAGAAAGTACAATAAGAATATTGAAAATCTATTCTAGTACAAAAATGACAAAGAAATGGTAGGAAAAGATACCATTCACGCAATATATGATTCTTCAGTTATAACTCCAAATGGACGAACCAAAACCTACACATGAAAAAAAAATGTGTTAGGTTGTGTTTTGAGGTCTACCTCAGTCAAACCCCCACTTTGGTGTTCCCGCCTCCACAGATAGGCAAGATGCCATGATATAGAGAAAATCAATAAAGACAGAATGGAAAATACATTATCAAACAGAGTGCATAGACAACCTAAATGCTACTCTATAAGACACAATGATGCAAGTAAATAAAAAGAGCAATATGACCTTCCCTTTTGCTAGCACTCAAGGCTGAGAGTAGAGATGACACCTTTCCAAGAGAATGGAGCTTTGTAGACCTTGCAAAAATAATGGTGTTGCAACAAGAAAGCATTGTAGAGTCCAAGAAGAGAGCTTGTAGCAAAAAGAAGAGGCAGGAATGATCAAGCAAAGCTAAAGAATGAGCTTGAGAATGAATGAAACAACATTAGAATGAGTATTAGCAAGAGAGATCAAGAGAGAGTGAAAGAATTAGCATGAGGAAGTGAAAGAATAAGCAAAAAGGAGGTAAGGAGTCAATTTTCATCAGTCAAGAGTGGACAGAGGATGTTACATTCATGACCAACTAGAAACGTAACGTCTCTGCAGATTCCAGAGGTAGGAATCCTGTCAAGACGGTAGCGCGACACACAAACACTTGTGCACTTGTGCGTGTCCTAACAAAAATTCCTCCACTGATGCAAAAATACAAGGCTACATGGAAGGAATATGAAGATGATGACAGGTTTTGCATCATTGAAATTATATTTTCTAAAGTAAGGGTAAAATATATGGGAATTTTTCTTAGAGTGTAAATTTGCACCATTACACATTCATTTATATTTGTTTTTCTTTACTCATAGAGATCACATGATTTATACCATTATCATCACAACCATTTGTGAAGGTGGAAACACCTAAATGAGGTTTGACCAATGAAATCCCCTATACGACACAACCCTTCTCCCCTTTTCCTTCTTATAGGTTATAGGTTTGAGGTGGATTCAAGTGATTTTGAGATCACAAGGCTTCAAAACCCTAACTCAAGTGGTCATGCACCTTTTATCATCAAATTATCATAAGCTGATTATTCGCAAACTGTTAGATTTCAGATTTGGGTTTTCATAGTTGGAGATCAAAACACCCTACTATACCTGTACGAACTTTCAAATCCTAAAATTTAGCATTTTTGGACTGGGATTCCTAATGTCCCTATCCTGCTAGTTTTGCATGAAATTTAAATGTTAGGTTCCTCTCTGTCAACACTTTCTTATTTTGCTTCTTATTTGTCTTTCAATTATGTGTTTTCCAGATTCTGTAACAATATGTCACTTTAGTTTTAGTTCACCTATTTTGCTACATCTCGTGATCAATCATCACATTCAATCAACCAACAAACAAAAAGGGGACCAAAACCCTAACCAATTGTTTGGCTCTCCTTTGAGGAAATCAACCAAATAGTTTCTCTTGGTTACTTTTGTGTCCCCCAATGTTTATGGTAGAATGAGTGATTTAGGTTAAGTGTCTACCTTAGATCCCATTTCACCATCTCAAAAGAACCTATTGCTAAAGTAAAATAAATTTTACCCATAACAACCTAATTCTCATTGATTTTACTTCTGAAATACACATTATGCTCTTCTCCCATTTTATATAATGAAAACTAAATCAAACCTTGTCCAATGTGATCTCCACCCAACTGTAGGGTTGATACATAACCCACCTTGATCTAGGGTCACATAACTTTCCAAGGAGCACACACATGACATTTCTAACCCACATTTAATATTTAGGTTTTTCGATAATAATACACCATTATACATTTCCATTTCCAACAACCCTTATAAACAAATTTCTATTCATTTATCTATTATTCCTTCATTATATACACATGAATGGATACTCATATCCAAATTTAGACAAATAGGGTACCCAAAAATAAACCTCCACACAAACACAAAATAGTGTCACAAAAATATTCACCTTTTTTTCTACAAGGTCTCACAAATAAAGAAAAGATTTTAAATATTCATTTGCACATCAATACAATGATCTATCGAGGGGTTTAGACCCCACCTTGAATGCTATCTAAATTTCTATAGGTTGATGAAGACTCTCCAAGCATCCTCCCTTCAACCCTTCCTCTACTCTTCCTATTTTCCTTTCTCCTCCTAGAAATTTCTCTACAACAATGAAATTCAAAAGAAAAAAAAGAACAAGATGGAAAAAATCCCCCTCTCCACTCAAGAAGAAAACATAAATAGAAAGGGAGGAAAAAAATCCTCTCGTAACTATCCAAACGACCAACCAACTCTCATTTTCACCACCCTTTAGAAATGAGAATTTTAATGTGGTTAAAAACATATTAAAAGTATTTGTAAGGTTGAATAAACCCCTTATCCCTATACCTAGCACCTAGGGTCATTTTTAGATTATAAAAAACTTAATCAATTCACATGAAAGCCATGCAAATCTCCAAAAGAAAAATAATATAAGACAACTCATATAAAAATGAAACCTTCTCACAATTAAATGACATCACAACAAATTAAACCACACAAACAACATATTCACAATATTACAACACACAAATGCAACACATGATCTTAATTCCCCAATACAATTTAAGACCGGTAGTCATGGAAAAGAACACAGATGGAACTAGCTATATGACCCCCAAATTCTATTTGTAATTTACCTACTTAATCATATGTAGATACTAGAATATGATAAGAAATGATAATAGCTAAAGCATCAGTAAATAATTGTAACATATAACAATAATAACATTTCAAAATAATTATCATTTTTTCAAAAATCCTTATCTGCAATAACTATCTATGCAATCACATCGAAATTGTATAACTTTTAAACCATCACAATGAATATTTGTTATTTAATCTCATATCGATAAACACATACTTACATATTCACATAGAGGAGTCATATGATTATCAAAGAATAACCACAACTAGCATTATTTAGCTAAAATCCAACAGCTAACAATATCCAATAATAACCAAGTCAATCCATATGAACATAAGAATATCAATTATATCTTATGAAAACAAAACCATCATTCTAATCCATTTAGATTAGGTATCATCATTCGTATATCTATGGTCAACACATGCAACTTCCCTTATTCAAATAATCGTACAATTAACACAACTCAAAACATCCACTTAAACCCTAATTGTCAAATATAGATTAATCTAAACATTCCTTTTAAACTCATTAAAACATTGAGACTTCCAATCTTATTTTGAATACAGACATAATTATTAAAATCAAAATACTTACTCATGATATAAGCATTAGGATGAATAACATAATCAAATCTAAAAAATATAAATTACCCCCTTGATTAAAAAATTAGACCCCCCTAGATTTTGGAACTTTATATGTTTAGTGCATAGAAAAATCCAATGGAATGAAAAAGATAACTTTATAATTTAGTATGATAACATTTCTAATGTATTGTGCATAAAAAAATATTCACTTTAAAAAGTGACATTAAATTTCAAGTTTCCAATCAAAATTTATAATTTTTTTTTTCTATTTCTCTATGTTGCCTAATTTATTTGCACTTCACAATTAAAAAAATGCTTACTCAAGTGAGAATTAGAGAGGTGGCTAAATTTAAGCCATCACTAGTAGGAATTAGGAGGTTTTAGTCCTCATATGACCACACCATGTCCCCAGGGGCTAAACCTTTCGTGGCTTCTCCTTCCCTCTCTTATTGATGATTTAACACTAGTGTAAAAGCTAAGACCTTTGCCCCTCAGATGCAATAGTTCCTTGACAAAAAAAAGCTCACAACCTTCCAAAAACACGTGCTTTCAACAAGGACTCAACAATGGAATCATAGGTGAATGAAATTGTGCCTCAAACAATAAAATATTTATCGCACTTGAACAATAAATAAGATCACTCTTTGAGGTCAATTTGTGACTCAAAGAATGAAATCACTCAAAAGCTAAATAAAATCACAGGTTTAACAATCACTTGTGGGTCAAATGAAATCATAGGTTTATCAAATTTCCCTACAAAAACATGCCTCATGCCCTAAACATTTACAAAAAAGGAATGCCTTGTGGCCTATAAATTGCCCTGTAAGGTTGGTCACCCCACCTTGTGACAAGTTTCACACCTTACAATAGGGTTTCAAGTGTCTTTGAATAGTGGTTTGTACCTTGTGACCTCCCATAAACAAAATAAATCACCCACTATAAAATCTTGATTGTGCCTCAATTTTCCTTTGAAAACATACTCAATGCAAATCAACTGGTGGATACAAATTGATTACCCTTTATAAATGAACAAACATAAAATAAAAAAAGTATGCATGGACTAGTATTTTTAGAAGTAAATTAATAATGTATTATTGAGCAAGGAAAATGAATTCCAATCCTACTTTGATACCATGTAATATTTCTCAAGTTCTATTGGATTGATATCTATACCAATTTGAGCCACTTAAGACAAGAAAACACACACTTCTTTCTATAAGAAAAACACAAAAATATGAATACAATGGTTGAATAGATGATAAATTAAATCACAATATGGAGTGCATATAGAGTAATAGTTGTACAAAAATAGTGGCACCTAAAAATAGGCATGTAACCATTTAATTTAGATCTATCAAAAAAAAACAAGTGTCTAGCTAAAAATGATATGTGGCTAAGAATAGACACGTATCTCATTATCAATCATAAGAAACTTTAACTCCTATGATAACAATGGTCTCTTATCACCTCCTATTGAAACAAGTGTCTTATCCTCTTGGTTCCCTTACCTTTACTTGTGGTGGTTCTCATGTTGTAGAGGAACAAAAAATATCCACCACTAGTCATTCACCTCCATCTCCAAATGGATTTGTGTCTTGTCTCCAAAGAAACTAACATGTTGTTGACCACATGATAAAAATATGAACTATCAAGGAAAATCCTTAGGCCTTCATGAGTAAGGTATTCTAGATCCCATCCATGTCAAATAAAATCCACAATTGCATGGCATTGGCTAAACATCCCAAGGCACCCAATCTAAAAATATTGGTACAACCTTTGTTCCTCCTAAGGTCACTTTATCCAAACCCATAATATGTGCCTCCCATCACTCCTCTAAGTTGTTTATCAACATCCCTCATCCTTCATCATACCAACCCAAAATGAATACAACTATCCCTACCCAAATTTCTAAATCCATTTTGGGTCCCTATGTCCCAAAACCACATCCCTCATCTTCCCCATCCATTTTGGGTCCTTCTATCTCAAAATCCACCCTCTCAAATCCTACCACTGCATTCCTTGCAATCCCTAATAAATACCAACTAATGCACATAGTTGTGAACCATTTCCAACATATTCCCTTCATCCCTCCTTCCATGGACTATCAATACAATTCATCCTCATAAACCCATTCCATTTCCTTTAGAAGAAATTTGGATGGCAAATAAAAAATACATGAAGAAAAATCCACAAGAATCCAAGGATCATCATGACATAATCAATTGACATGCAAAAGCAAAGAAAATTCCAATCCCAATTATTAAAAAAATCAAGTGGCCACAAAGGCCCCCCAAGAAAAAAGAAAAAGAAAAAACCATGTGGATCCCAAAGCAAAAATAAGCAATCCATCCAATCATAAAATCCACAATGGAATGCAAATCTACCCTTTCAAAATCTTCATTTTCTTCTAAACACCTCTAACCTAAGAATCTTCCATCTCCTAAGTCCATTTTGGGTCAGTATGTCCCAAAATCTGCTATCATATGTCCTCCATCTTTTCATAAATCTACCACAAGTCCCCACCCATCATAATATACGTAAACGTTGGTCTTGGTTCCCTTCCATCCTATGGACTTCTGCCACCACACTAGCCCCCCTCCCTTTTATTATCTAATCCATCCTCCCACATATCTCCCCCATCACATCCCCTTAATTTCCTCCTTCCTCCATTCCATCTCCGAAGACACCTTGGAGAAGCACACCTTCCAAACAACAAGGTTCCACCAACCTACATCATTCATCATCCATGGGCTTTCCTCAATTTCATATGAAAAATAGATTCTCTACTTCTTCCTCCACATTCACTATCTTCCCAATAAACCTATCCATTATCCTATCTCCATACGCCCTCCCCATCCATATACTCTCTCCTCCCATCCTATTCCAAAAATCCCCAAAAAAGTAAGAAATTAAAAAATCCAGAAAATATAAAAAATTTAAAAACTCTAAAAAATATAAAAAATCAAAATATTAAGGAGAAATAATTCATCCAATGGTGAAAACCTAGTAAATAGGTGCCTTGGGTGCCATGATGAAAAATTATTAAAAATGCATCATGTGTAATCCCCCATCCCCTTGCACTCCTACACTTAGGGGCATGCTTCAACCATTTCCATCCTACCTATCTCCTTCCTCCCATCTTCCTATCTATCATATCCATGTCCCCCATTAAATTTGATCCTCTTCCATCCCTCCACCCTCTTTTCAATCTTAATAAGGATAGGGGAAAATATCCAATCATGCTTTGGAGAAGCCAAACCTTACTTTCTCCACCATCCCTCCCCATGTACTACATCCCCCTTGTTCCTTTTACTACCTTCAACCATCCAACTATCCTTATATATAATCTTATCATGTATCTTAATACCTCATTATACACGAAATATGAGGCATGTTCTTCCTACACAATCTAGTCCTTAGATATCACATTCAAACCCCTCTATCCCTCCATCATGCATCCCACCATCTAGTCCCACTTACTTTATCTCCCATCATTCCCTTATCCCATATACATGGACTTTCCCTTGTCATTAGTATCAAGATATTGGCTACCTTTATGCAATCCAATGCCATCTCCCCTATCAGTCCAACACTCCTATTAGTTAATGCTCCTAGCAATCCAAATTGCAAGCTAATCTTAATCCATTTAATTACAATATATAATCCAATTGCATCTTGGTCTTGTTTCCATCCTTGCTATAATCCTTGATCCATATCCAATTATCAAGATATGTTGTTCCCAATCTTCATGTTATTTTAGGATATATCATTCCCACATAAAAACTATTCATCATTGATCAATATTGGCTTTTCAACTTGATTGAGGAAACAACATGTTTGTCCTTGTATTATTTTGTGCATTATTATTTTCTTGTTTTATGCATTATTGTTTTCTTGTATCTGTATCAATCCTTGAAGCCTACCCACCATAGCAATATTATGGTCTTCCATATCATGGTGCTATATGGTAGAGGGTTGCTTGCAACTTGTCTTTTTCCTACACATGGGACACATCATCACCTTGGTTCCTTATACCTTGGTGCAATTTCTCATGCTATATCAAATAAAGAGTACCAAAACCTATTGCAAAGGCGGTTGTTGTTGCACCAAAAGATTGACTTGTTAATGCCCGATACAACTGCTAGATTTATACAAGATCTAAGATCCACAGGAGGCAGTTAAACCATGTCACGAAGCCCGAGTGCCACACTAGACCATGCCAAGGAGACCAATGGTAGCACCTTGCAACAATCCCTCCCCCCCCCAAATGCAAGCAAGGGGTTCGAACCCATGACCTTGGCTTTGATACCAATTGTTGCAAAGGCGGTTTTTGTTGCACCAAAATAGTGACGTGTTAATGCTCAATACAACCGCTAGATTTATACAAGATCTAAAATCCACAGGAGGCAGTTAAACCATGTCATGAAGCCTGAGCGCTGTGCTGGCCCATGCTGAGGAGACCAAGGGCGACACCTTGCAACAACCCCCCCAACACAAGTGAGGGGTTCAAACCTATGGCCTCAGCTCTTATACCAATTGTTACAAATATGGTTGTCATTGCACCAAAAGGTCAACCTGTTAATGCCCGATACAACCGTTGGATTTATACAAGATCCAAGATCCACAAGAGGTGGTTAAACCATGTCACAAAGCTCGAGCGCCGCGCTGGCCCACACTGAGGAGACCAAGGGTGACACATTGCAACAAAACCAATTCAATATAATGCATTCCCTTCCAATCCCAACTCCTTCCCCCCTTCATAATCCATTGTCCCTTCATCCTTTCATCGTCTATCCCTTAACCTCTTCTATCCCATCTATCTTGCATCCTCTCATCTATTTCAAGAGCACACTCATTTTCTCCTAACTCAGTTGTCCTCTCAAGGGGGCATCGTCATTGATCCTAGTTACTCCTCCTTTGCTGACTGGGGCATCCAAATATTTTCTTTCAACTAGTTTTTTCTTCTTTGAAATGATGTTACTTCATAACACCACTTCAAAGTGGGGTAAAATGTAGACACATAAAATTGACACAATCATTTCAATCAATTATCCAACTCTTTTCTCTATAATTGATTGAATAAATCCCTATTATCCAATCTTCAATCCCTTATTAATTAAATATATATTTTTTATTTAATAAATAAAATAATTATTCATCTACTATTCATCACTATTCACCCAATCGCATTTCTAGCCTAATATCACTTAATCCATCCTTCTTCTAATGCCCAACTTAGATAAATAAATCTAAATATTTATTTACTTAAGTCTCTTATCCTCATCCCAAAAGTTAAATAAACATACCTATTTATTTAATCTCCTTTTTCCATATTTTTTTCATTAGTGAGTTAAAATTAATTAACTCACTAATCCCCCACTTGCACACATTAGCCTTGGTCAAATCCTCTCTAATCATGCACATTCTCCAAATGTGTACAAAGGTATGAGTCCTTTATGCACAAGGCATGGCCCTTTTGTACATGTGGCATGGCTTTGGTACCATGTCACATGGGTCAAAAGAATTTCCCATCCCCTAAGGTACTCCCAAGCAACCCTTTCATTCTCATCCATCTATTATTCCCAAGGGATTCTCCACCATTGATTCCCCTTTAATATTGAGCTCTTCTCCATCCACCAACCAAGCGAGGACACTTGTCCCCCTCTAATCTCTCCAAGTATCTCAACCAATTTTAGCCCTTGATCTCTACTTTTGATCCTAGCCATCCAATCCTTGGGTCAAAAATATATTAATTGGCCTCAACTCAAGACATTTTCAAGCCTCCACAAATTTAACCTTGTTTAGTTAGTAAAGGCACTAACATACCTCATCATCCACCAATACTAAGCACAACCACCATAGATTGTTGCAACAAGGTTTGGTGTTGGTGAGATCTTTTTATGTTTTCATTAATGTATGCCAACCTTCATTCTTTATATTGAGTATTGCATTTGATTGTGAATAAATGGGTTAATATAGTTAGTAAATTTAGGTGCTCAAATTTTCATGTACACACCATCGATGAAGATTCTTAACCTTAATTTTTTTTTCCATAAAATGTGATCTCTTTATGAGTGAAATTCCTTGAAACCTATGGCCTTCTAAGTTCAATTTTATGGATTTGAAACAAGTACACAACCATATATTTGTCCTCTATATTTATATTTAATAGCACAAAATGTGTATCTCTACTCTCTTGTTCATCGAATCGATCTTTGCTTGATCTACTCCTTTCTAATATATGAGGGCCGACAATATTTAAAATTACCTAGAAGGGGTTATCATTATGTTGTAAGGAGATGCATTCTCTTCTTTCAACCCTAAGTACATGTAAATGATTGAAGACAATAGGCAAGCATCTTAGGATGGTGTATACAGATTTTTTGTTCCTTTTAGTGCACCAAAATTAAATGTTTTGTTATTGATTGCTCCTTTAATTCTATAGAATGAGAGAGGGCTTGTGGATTTTTAATGTGTGGAATGGATGATAAAATTAATGCATTTAAATAATGGTGCACACAATATCAAATTTTACAAAGTGTGTGTACTTAGTTGGCTTAGGGTGAGAAAATAAAGGTGGTCAGTTAACCAATATTTGAATTTGAATTTTAGAAAGGTAAAGTTCAAGACCAGAACCATAGGGTTGACCCTACAACCATGGAAATGACCTTGGGTGGTTAAGTGATCATATTTAGGTGTATAACAACTATGTCTAGGTAGGTGTATAGATAGGTGTAATAAATGTGTAGATAAGATGAATGCATAAGGATAAGTTGTGGATTAAGTGCATGTGAATTTGTGTATAGTGATAGGACAAGCTAGGGATATGAACCAAAATTCACACAAGATTGTGACATTTGTGAGTATATACATTTATACAACCATTTCTTCAAAGTGTACATAAAGCTAAATGGAAAATGGCATAGGCATGCAAATTTCACAAATATAAATGAATAGGAGAAAATTAATATTTGAAAAACATTTAATGTTTGTGAGAGTATTATAACTATTTTAAAAAATCAATGTAACCTTTTAAATTAATCTTTAAATGAAATATATTATTCAGAAAAAGTTATGTAAAAACAACAAATTATATAATGATTTTTAGTGTAATGGTGAAATTTTCATACTATGCTATTTCCCAATCAGTTTTGTGTCCATTTTGTGGGGAGTGCTTTGATACATAGACATCTTGACAATTGACAACCTTGTGCAAAGTCAAGTCCTCTACTCTATGCTATCCATGTACCATTTATCTCCTTTTCCCTTTTCACAAACCATATGTATATTTATGACATCTAATTATTTATTTCTCTCATGCTCACATTTATTTCCATCCACACACTATCCATCATGATCTAGCACCTTTTCTATCCTAGGACTAGTTCATAGTCATGGGGCCATCCTCGTGGTCATAGACTAGTCTTGCCCTAATTTAATTTTTTAAATTCAAACTTGATTTGCTTCCAACCTTTAGCCTTCCTACCTAGGGATGACTAAACACAAGTTTGTTTGATATGTTTCTATGTCCTTGTATTTAAAGGCATTCAATGCATTCTCTCAAATCATCTAAAATCATCAAAATAAAAGATAATTCATTCACATCTACACACTTTAATTAGTTCTCTAAAAGGAATTAACTTTGCACAAGCATTCTAGAAGCATTTGTATGACTAAAGAGTTTTTTTCTTGATATTGCTCAATTTCAAGAGGTTGACCAAGGTATAAATCCCTGATGACTCAATCATAAACAACCTAACAAATCCTAAATCCTAAACCCAAATCTAACAATAAAAGAATCACAATATTTAAGGAAGACACAATGGAGAAATATGTAGATGTCAAAGGTTATTGGTCTGTATACAATTTAAACAAGTCCTCCTACCTTTAGTATACCCATTCAAATAATGCACTGCTACAACAATCATTAATGATATCTAACAAAAGTATAAAACTAATAAATTAATCCATTGAAAGGAAAACTACAATACTAGTACCAAAATCACATATAAATGATGATAGTAAATGGATTCTAAATGTAAGGAAATATAGATAGTTTCCTGCAATAACTATAGTATGAAATTATTCCATATCAACCATAGGATCAAAGATTTCACAATGCTAATTACTAATATATAAATTCTAGCAACATTTTGTGATGAACCACGTATAACAAAATGAAAGATATAACAACCACACAAAAGGGAGAAAGACTAACATATCCTAGGAAAACCATTTTGAGAAAAAAATGAGCCTCCAAACACCAAAACTAATGTATTTTTAGTAATAAAAATATTCATAATACAATATTAGACTATGAGCCTCGACATAGAGATCAACTCTTTCAACCAAGGGAAAATTATACAAAATGTGACCTTCTATAGTAGTGAGCAACCATTGTTGTTAACCCCATGAGACCAATCCAAGAACAAATGAGAACCAAACATCTTACTCCATGCTCCTCAAGATCTCCTCAACAAATACTCCAAGCTCTAAGCTCAAAGCACAATGAATAGGTACGGGTTGATCAAGTGATTGAATGACTCCCTTCCAAGCTTCCTATTTATAAGCAAAAGAGCAACAAGCAAGAGTTAACCCACTTAAAATTTCTAGCCACCTTTACCATTATTATTTAATGCCCCAAAGTAAAAATAATCAATACATCTAATACACATATAATTAATACTCAAGCATTTTCTGGGTGACCTCTTTGCTCACTCAATCTAAGTTGGCTTGCAACTTGTGCCCCAACCATTAAATGCTTTTATAGTATTGAATATATTTTACAATAAACTAAAAACATTAGTTGCATTTCTTCAATAAGCCTACTTGACCATGTGCTCACTAAACTATGCCCTCAAATTTACCCCACATTAAAAGACATTTACAATGTCAAATACAACCTCTACTAAAAACATATTATCCAATTATAAAATATTTTAACATACAAGATCTACAACACTTTCCCTAAATCCATGGCCAATGAATATTATTAGTTATTATCTATGTAAGACAATTCATACCCAAAAATATTCAAACATGCACTTACTCCATTCAGCCAAATCAGCCAAACCCTAATTTGCAGGCAATGATTTGAATTCATTGGTAATAGAGATCAGTCATAGAATAGTGTCAACTGAAGTGAATCTATTTGAATTTTCTTTAATCTATCAATCTGTGCAAAATGATCTTTATCTTTAATCGCAATTCATTCAGCAAGAATGTGCAAAAGTTGAGCACGGTCTGGTACTCCTGTGGAGCAAGTGTCCCAAATTTAATATTCATGATGAAAAGAGCAAGAATGAAACTGAAAATTAGATTGTTACATCCCAAACTGAAGGATCATTCAATGACTCATAGCAATCATAGATTCAGTAAAGCTCTCTAAAATGATTTTTTGTACATTGAAGAAATCAGCAGGAAACATACTGGAAAATTGGAAATCAATAATGAAATTATGAGACTGCTAAACCGACACAGACATATGAAATCTATAATCAGGCATATGTTTTGCTCAGTACCTTCAATCCATTTACATCAGGCTTCCTTTTGAATAACACGTTTGTTTTGGCATTTCAAAAACAAGTTATATACAGATGAAACATTGAAAGTCATTCTGATTGAAAGAGAAAAAGCGGGATGTAAACTCACCAAGGCATCGAGGTCCCAGTTCCCATACAGGAGCATTGAATTTAACGTAAGACATGCACAACTAGAGGTCTCCACAGACTATGGACCTGCATCTAGCCATATTATAATTACACTCAAGACATCGTATAATTTAGATAAACTTCAGTGGGTGACACCCACTGAAGTTTATCTCATCATGGTAGTTCCACCAAAGGCAGAACAATTCCGTAGTTGGCTGGAAACTATTCAAGAAACAGAGTTGACAGTTATACAGAGAGTTCTGGGTAACAATCAAGCATACTCTGCAAGTCTTTCCAAATGGAAAACAAAAGCAGGCAGACCTAGTAGATCCCAAAGCCCACCTATGATTTTTCATTTTCAAAAATACCCAATTGATAAACCTTCCTACACTAGAGATCCTCCATATACACTTTATACCTGCATCTAGAAACCCTACACTCAAACCATTACAACATTATGCCAAAGCTGTTCATTACATCATGCTAACTCTTAACTATATTTCCTGTGGAAAAATCTCCTGATATACAGAGCTTAAAAACCTGAAAACAAAAAGTAAAAAGTCTGAATAGAACAGAGGATGCAGCTGGTTGATGAATATTCAAAAAACAGTGCTGGGAGGAGAAACTGATGGTGTGTACTATCTAATGTCTTTTGCAGTGGGTAGTGTGAAGGCAACCCTCCGGTTGGGCTTTGCTGCTTTGTAGCTGTGAGTGGCCTGATCAAGAGGATGGACATTCTCAGAATGACTGAATTGGAAATATGGAACATGTCCCACAAATAACTCTGGGGACAATTCAAATCCAGCAATAGACTGTGATGTTAAAGGCAAACAGCATAACTTAGAACAACACAATCCCTTATGAGAAATAGACCCACGATTTTCTGATGGTCTCTTTGATATTGAATTTGAAGATTCCTTAAGAATGAGAGCTTTCTTTGTGGCTGTGGTATTGTTCTTGGTGTCATGACCAGTGGAGTTGACAGGCTTTGCATGCTCCTTAAGTAATCTCTTGATGGTGTGCTTAGGCACAACCAAAAATTGCATTCCTGGCATCAATACAGCATCTGGACTCACCACAAACCATGGAACTCTGAAAAAATCAGTTCTGGCTATGCAGTCCTTTGGATGTTGGTTCATGATTTCTCTAACAGTAACTGGCCTGTCATACAAATCAATCCTGCCACCAGGGTAGATAATCTTCAACAATCTGCCATCATTAACAGGAGCGATCTTCATTGGGCTCACCATTTTTTCTGGGATTACTTATAAAGAGATGATTGTTCTTACCAAAAGCAAGGAAAGGGGAAGGGGAGGGTCTCTGGGTTGCCGTTCCTTTATACAGAATGTAATGCTTTAGAAAAGCTTTCAATTCATCATTTGTAATCCTAGACAGATCTCATGACCCACTATGAAGATTCAATGACAGGTCCTGAAAACATTGTAAAATGAGAAAACTCATCGGTAATGGAGAAACTTTGGCCTCTCTGCAAGTTTTGACATAGTAAACATCGCCCATACGTGTATTGCAAATTATTGAAGTTACAGGTCCTCATAGTTTTTGTTTCCTACCGATGATCTTCTGGATGCTATTTGGCCTATGTTATGACTTCGTGGACAAGGACGCGAGAGAAATATTCTCGACGGTGATGGAGTAGGCTAATGGAGAGAATTAGTAAAGCAAGTTGCATTGATAATAGCGTTGTAAGGGGAAAAGTGGATATTTTATTTTTACTTTGTTTATATATATATATATATATATATAAAATTGGTATATGCTTTCAACTGAAGTTATGAACGCACAACAACCATCTAGACTTTCGAGCACACTAGCTCAGCCAGGGTCTGGCACAGGTTTGAACGCCATCTATACTCTCAAACACACTAGCTCAGCCAGGGTCTGGCACAGGCTTGAACGCCATCTAGACTCTCAAACACACTAGCTCAGCCAGGGTCTGGAATAGGCTTGAACGCCTAAGAAACCACTGGCATGAATGTCACAGCGGTTCACAATCCGTGAGCACATTGGATCAGAGAAGGCACAAGCCTACGATCACAGTAGCCTAGCAAAGATTTGAACTTTGGTGGCAATATCAACAATGCCACAACTTAACCAATACACTATGAGATCAACCCTTGTTATAAGATATATTATTTTAGTTTTGTAAAATCAAAAAATTATGATTTGTAATTTTTATTTTAGATATTGTAATAGTGATTTAGTCACATTCACAATTGTAATTTTTAGTTTATATATTGTAATTGGATAATAATGCAGTTGTAATAGTCATTTAGTCACATTTACAATTGTAATAGAGTTTATGCATGGAATACTCTTAAAACAATTAAAAGCCACTTTTGTGATGTTTTTTACATTTTTTAAATGACTACAAGCATGTGAAATTCATACTATTATATTTCAAACTTATCTCTCAATCTCTTACTTCCTCTTGCAACTAAATCTTCCATAGCCATTTTTAGACTTCCGTCTCTCCCATTCTAATTCTAATTTTTTCAACAGTGTTTCTATAAGTTTTTTTGAAGCTCCATTTTTCCATTAGTCGTGTATTCTATACAACTTTCCTCCATAACCACTTCAACTTCCATTGGTTATCCACCTCCAAAACCCATAACTTCAAACTTCTCTCCATTTCAAAAACCTTGACATCATGACAATCCACTATTTCCCTTATCTCTTTCCATACACCAAAGCACTGCTACACAATATAGAAAGCTTTTAGGATTTATGATCATTTAATTCATTTCTATTTACTTGCACCTTTGTACTACACCAACACACACTCCCAACATCTACTTGTTGCTACTTCTAGGTGGAAACATATACTATTTAGGGATCTCATTGAGAAAATTTCTCAAGTAGCCATAGCTAGTTTTATTATTCCATTCCTATAGCTTTAAGTCATCATATCTCTATGTAGGTAGAACAAATCTAAAGTTTGCAAGCATCATAGCCATCAATAGATTGAGATGACAAAGTTGCAAAAAATTCAAGTCCTTATGCTCAAGGGTCACCACCATGTTTTATTAGACTCCAATGGAAAAGGACAATCACTAAGACAAAATGACTTTCACTACCATGATTTGCACTTTTTGAGTCTCAAAGCTATTTCTCGTATTTTTGCACACTTCTTGATTTGTGTATTAGATCACTACCAAATTGTACCAAGTTCATGATCAAAATGTAGTAATCTCCACCACATTGTGTTAGTCTATATTCTAGAATTACATCTAGAATAAATGTACATCACTTCTCAAAAAGTGATAAATGACACTTTCGTTTGTTTTGCCCCCTTTGAACCTTTGCTCACCCAGGGCTTTTGATTTTGGAAAATTTCATGTGTAACCCTTTTGTAACTCTTGTATCTCACAAGTACATCTCCAAGGTCTCCAATGCCTAGGGTGATGATGAGTTGGGTGTGGCCCTAGAGATGTGTCCTATCATAACTATGTTGCTTGTGGTGTCAACAACCTGGGGGTAAAATTTGGCTAAGATTTGTGTCTTAGGAGGTCGATGGGGTCTCCTAATGACTTGAGAAATTCAACGAGCCACATGTTTAAGACCAATCCTCTTCATTCAACCAAATCTTTTGTTGTTTTGGATTTCTCAAGGGAGCTTTAAAATGAAGTAATCGAAAGCAATTTATTCTTTGCAACCTACGATTTAATCGGTCAATTCAATTTCTTGTGGCCTAGTCTCACTGAATTGTATAGGTGGATCTGTGATGCTTGGTAGTCTCATATGAAAGGTAATATAGAAGTTTATCCTTGTGCTTATGGTTTTTTATTGTGGTTTTTGATTGAGTCAAGGATTAAGATGTTATTCTTCGAGAACGTTGGACTCAAGGGAAACACATGCTCTTGCTCAAACCTTGGTATTCAAATTTCAATCCTTTCACCAAATCATTCAAGGTGAAGCCCATATGGATTAGGATACTAAATCTACCATTACAAATTCTAGTTTGACTTTTGCTTTGAAGCAATTGGAGTCACCTTGGGCAATTTTTTGGCTGTAGATTCAGACACCACTGAATTCACTCACACCACCTTTTCCCACATACTTGTTGATTTTGACACATCGAGAGATCTCCCAGTTGATATCATATTGAAGGTGGAAGGTCGTTCTTGGTCACAATCTCGACTATGAATGTTTTCCCTTCATTTTTGAAGATGCTTTGAAACATGTCACACATCCAATGATTGTCCTAAGCCCATGCATAAAGTTGATAGCCAAGGCTCTTGGTGGATATGGTATCACTCACGTCACTACATGGTGGATTCTCTTATGGTTCTTGCTACGAAGGTGCCAAATTCTTTGCCTAAATATTCTTTAGTTAAGTTGTCACCTTCCTCACATTCGGTGGAACCAGAGGTTAATCCATTAATTGGGGTTGATCAACAATCACACAACACTTCAAGAGATGTATTTTTAATGGTTGGAAGGTTACATGAAAATCAATTTCACCACAAAAAATTTGAAGCTAGAGAGCAAACATCTGCTCTCATCTTAGATAATTCTGAATAATGAAAACCATCTATGGCTGAGAATGAGTGAAGGAAAATACTTTGAAAACTAAAGAAACTAAATTTCAATGCTGAAATGGACTAGCAAACAATTAATATCATAGCTCACAGACTAGACTATCAAAGCTTGTTGACTTGACTCAACACAATCTCAACATTTGCTACAAATAAATGAATCAAACACCACTGAATGACGCATCCTCACAGGGAAGGAATATCCAAATGTTCATCTAAGCTCACAGACTTATTCATAAACATTAGCATCTAACTCACAATTTACTACAGACAAACAATAAACATTCACATCAATTTATTAAAATTGCAAAATTTGATCCTTCTATTATGATCAATTCTCACTCATCATAGTGCAAGGGGGATCAAAATGTCAGACCCTTGCACTATCCAATGACGGGATATTTTAAATTTCTACATTGAAATGGTTAGGATTTCTTGAAAATTGACTCTTGGACACCAACCATTGTTTGGCCGAATAAAAGGTTAGTCAAAAATTGACTAAGTTCTATCAAATTATGACAACACATTCATTAATTGCTATTATTATGTATGGTTATGATTACATCCCCATTTTTTGATTGATATGACGAGAGAATGAATCATCACTCGTTGTAAGCAAACCGCGTGGCCTACTCTCGTGCAAAATGTCTGCCACCTTCAATTTTCGGTGACTGTTGGCAAGCCACCTAAGGTTGCTTCCATGCGATTTCTTTAAATGCAATAGATTACATTGCTATATGAATCCAACAAGTACTAAATTTCCATCACATTTCCTTTCTTAAGTTCATTGAGTTCGAAGCAATTTGGATGTACTTTCAGCATTAATTGCTTCCAAGCAAGCTTTGCCAATTTACCTTTGCAACTCTATAAATTAACTTCACCACTATTCATTTGCACATTGCTAGTTTCAACTTCCAGTATGTCGAGTTCATCAAATGAAGTGGTTGTGGAGAGTGACTTTCTAGTTGTGGAGGGTATTGAGTGTAGCGTTGTTCATAGGTTGGTGATAGACCAACTTAGGGAAATCTTCTTGATCCGCAACAATGTGGAGGAGGAAGTGATTTGTAAAATCATTGGCGAGCACTTCATATCCTAGGTGCATGTTCATAATTCTAGTTTGCTCGAGCGCTTCCTGTATAAAATTGTGTGCACCTCTAGTGGTTTTAGATGGGGGAAGCGAGTTGTTGAGCATCTAGTTCGTCCACGATAACTGTTGCACATTGTAGACACTCTAAGAGGCCTCTCTATTCATCCTCGCGTGGGCTTAGTTGGTGATGAAATTTGCATTGCTTCTACATTGCACAATGAATGGGATGGTCAAACCATCGCCTTTCTATGGGTTGGTTTGGAGTGCAACAACATGGAGATGTTACCCACTTTGTTGAGTTTAATGAGAACCTCTTCTCCCTTGCACAATAGAGCATATGCAAGAAGTCATCGAGGCTATCAGAGTCCTCATATCACTCTTTGCATCTAAAACCTCCTATGTTGTGAAATCCCTCTTTTTCACAATGTAATATAGAATGTTATTAACTATAAATATATCTATCTTTTTGGCTTTCAAAATACTTTGTATTATGGGAATGTCTTGGAAATCCTTTGTTTGCTTTCGTGCTCACTATTTATATCCTTTCATTTTATGCTCATGGTGAATGATTTTAGTCTTCATGGAATAAAGCCTTTATTTCTATAAGCAACCTTCTTTTATGTAAATATATCACTGACAACAAAGCAATTTTCGGCCTTGAATGCATTGGTTATCTATTTCTAGGTAGGTTCTTAAAATACTTCAGAGTTTGCTATTGCTATGAAAACCTCCTCATATGTCGCCTTTCTAAACAATTTTTGAAACATCTTAATCTGCTCATTAACCCCTTAGATTATTGTTGTAGAAAGCAGTTGGAAAAATAACCACAACTTAACTTGAAAACCAAGGTGGGAATAAAGAATTTTTGAAAACCCTGTCAAGAACCAACAAATGTTTCAAAACTTTGTGGGACACTATCAAGTTTCTTAATTATTTCAGTCTTCGCCCATCTAATTCCCTTCTTCGGTCACACAACCATTTTGACAACCGCTTGACCGTTTAACAACTTGTCATGAGAACCGACATGTAAACTTCAAAGATTAAGCCTATCAACTAAGAAGGAAGTTCTAAAACCATGTCGGTATCCGATATAGGTTTGCAAATTTGACTTAAAACCGATGAAAGGAACTCCTTGATTGGCTAAGTACTTTGCAAAAATTTTCCCTTTTGTTTTTAAAGGGGATGATTGGAAATGATGGCAATAGGTGGCTTTGACTGGGGACAAGGATTGTGAAGGATGAAAATATGAACCCAAACTCAAAACTTTGTACACTATTCCCTTATCCATTAGGCAATAGAGTCATGACCATGTATTGAAGGATCACACACACCAAAAATTGGACACACCACAAAAACAGGCCAAAACCCAAAACCCAAAAGTAGAACAATGAAAGAAAGGAAAACTTATTTACAAGTTAGGGAACACCTACCAACTATACCAACCAAGATATATTAGACATAGTCGTTGGTAGGCTGAGTAAAGTATGAGCCACAATGGTTGAGAGGGACATGCCTATGTCTTAACTGCACATTTAAAAGCAGCAAACGAAATCCGAAAGGACTTACATAGTGAAGAGTTTCCTACATCATTCCTTTGAAGGTTTGGGTCAACTTCTGAATGAAGAGGCTCCAATCCATGTCTTTAGCTGCTTCCCTGGTTAAATCAGATTTTAAGGGTGTCATCCAAGTGATAGCAACAAAACTGCTTGGGAGCCAATCGACCAGTGAGGAGAAAACATAAATCATTTCATTATTGCTATTTAATGCAACAATCTCTTCATTTAGAGCAATCTATGCAAGGACCAAGTGCTCATATGCGTTTCCAAGATTACTCACTCCTCTTTCCAATCTATAGACAAATGTGACCTTTTTTGGGAGTTGTTTAGTGAGAAACTCTGATATCTCCTTTGTAAGAGAACCTTCCAATGTAAGATCCTCGTCAGCACATATCCCTTCTCTTGTTTTCCTTTCTTTTTGTATTTCAATTTTAGAAGTAAGACCTTTTTTTCTTCTTCATGCTCCAAAGTGAGAGGTTGTGTAATTTCAAGCTTCTCTGAGTCATTTTACTCAATTCATTTTTCATCTCAAGTTGTTTGAATAAACTACCCTGAAGATACTATGATTACTCAAACCTCAAAACTAGGTGATTGCCCAACGTTCTTTTGTGTCAAGGTATTAGGACCTGCATCATTATGGTAAAGGAATTCTTCTTCATCCTCTAAACTGTCAAAGTCTTCATCTTCTGATCCTAAGAGTTCAACATAAACTTCACTCTCATTTCCCGCTCTATAGGTATCAAAAAATCCTTCCTACTGCAATATGATCAGGTTCGAAAAGTTGGTCCTAGGTAATTCATCATTACTTAGAACACTGAGAACTTCCCTCAAAATGAGGCTTGGGCCTAGGGAAGATTTTCATTGAGGACGTCCACGATGTGTTGCCAAATCTTGCTCTATTCTTATGGCTTCAACCTTGATTGCTTCAAAATCAAATATGCCCCTTCTTCTTAGGACGAAATGAATTTCAAGAGGCAGGGCATGCATGAAGGCAACTGCCAAATTGGATTTGGTATGCCTATTGGAGCATCAAATTCAATTCAATATTTTAGTGAACCTATCAGTAAAGCTTTCAATATCTTCGCCTCCATTTTTCTGCATATTGAAAAGAGTCCTCAAAAGAGCCACTACATCAACCACGATCTTAAATCTCTCTGTAAATCTACCTCTAAGAGTGTTCCAATTAGTAATACACCCATCTTCAATGCATTTGAACCATTTTATTTCTCGACCTTCAGACAACCACATTTTCTTCAACAATTCTGAAGGTAGCACATGCAGTGGAAAATGTATGTATATGATCTTTGGGATCTTGTGCTTCTTCCCCAGTGAATGTTGGGAAATGTTCCCTTGACCCTTTGAGAAGGGGAGAGTAACTTGAAAATTCCAAGGGGTCAAAACTGGCTACCCAAGGTTGTGATGAAGAAGAGGCCATCATAAGAGATTGCAAGTGAGGAGGTAGGGTTCTTTTCTAATAGAGTCGCCAATCTCTAAAGGGAGATGATGTTTTGATTCCAATTAATTTTGAGGTGGCTCCCTTAGAGTTTGTGGTGGGTTCTAGTTTTGATTAGACTGAGGTGGTAGGTTAGGATAATGCATGATCTCAATCCTTGGAAACCTCTCGACCACCGATCTTGACAGGCATTGTGCATGTTCTTCTTCCTCTTCGAGCACAAAACTCACTCTCATATATTCCATCATGCTTCTTTGATACCACCATGCAATACTGTTCAATTGAGGGATGATGTCTTCTTATTTTGATGTAACCAAATCTAAACCTAGCTGTAAAACAAGAAATATGTTCTCATGCGGCAACACCATCTTTGCTCATGATATAGATAATGCAACATATGAAATTCTTCACACAATTAGTCCCCAACGGAGTCACCAAAAATTTGTTGGTGAAAATTTTTTCCTTGATATGATTAAATAAACAATGACTCTATGCTACCTCAGGAAGGACTAATCAATCCACAATAGTTGGCGAGATTACCATTGCATTGGTAATCTTCCTTTGAATTTTAATTGAGGTACAACTCCCTCTTTTGATATAATTTTGATTTTTTTAAAATATGAAAGCAGGGTATTCTTTTGACTAGAAAGCAAGAAAGGAGAACTAACACCTACTCATAGCCATGAAATAGATGTGAAGGAAAATACTTTGAAAACTAAAGAAACTAAATTTCAATGCTGAAATGGATTGGTAAAAAATTAATATTGTAGCTCACAAACTAGACTATCAAAGCTTCCTGACTCGACTCAACAAAATCTTAACATTTTCTGCAAGTAAATGAATCAAACACCACTGAACAATGCATTCTCACAAGGAAGGAATATCCAGATATTCATCTAAGCTCATAGACTTATTCATAAACATTAGCATCTAACTCAAAATTTACTACATATAGACAATAAACATTCACAATAGTATATTAAAACTACAAAATTTGATCCTTCTATTATGATTGATTCTCACTCATACATCACAATGCAAGGGGGATCAAAATTTTGGACCCTTGCAATATCCAACGATGGGATATTTTAAATTTATACATTGAAATAGTTAGGATTTCTTGAAAACTAACTCTTGGACACCAACCGTTGTCTAGTCGAATAAAAGGTTGGCCCAAAACCGACTAAATTTTGTCAGATTATGACAACACATTCATTAATTGCTATTTTCAAGGATGGTTATGATTACATCCCCATTTTTTGATTGATCTAATAGGAGAATGAATCATCACTCATTGTAAGCAGACCACATGGCCTACTCCCGTGCGAAATGTCTACCACCTTTAATTTTGGGTGATTTTTGGAAAGCCACCTAAGGTTGCTTCTGTGTGATTTGTTTAAATGCAAAGGATTATATCACTATCTAAATCCAGCTTACTAGATTTCCATCACATCACCTTGCTTAAATTTATTGAGTTTGAAGCAATTTGGATGTACTTTTAGCATTAATTGCTTCCAAGCAAGCTCCACCAATTTGCATTTGTCACTCTATAAATTAACTTCACCACTATTCATCTACACAATGCTAATTTTTGCTTCCAGTATGCTGAGTTCATCAAATGAAGTGGTTATGGAGAGTGATTTCATGGTTGTGGAGGGTGTTGAGTGTAGTGTCATTTGTAGGTTGGTGATAGACTAAATTAGGGAAATCTTCTTGATCCGCAACGATGTGGAGGAGGAATTTATTCATAAAATCATTGGTGAACACTTCATGTCCTAGGTGCATCTTTATAATTACAGTCTGCTCGAGCACTTCCTATATAACATTGTGTGCACCTATGGTAGTTTCGGATGGGGGATGCGAGTTGTTGAGCATCTAGTTCATCCATGATATTTTCTATGCATTGAAGATGCTCTGAGAAGCCTCTCTGTTCATCCTTGATATTGGTGATGCAATTTGCATCACTTCTACGTTGCACAATGAACGAGTTGGTCAAGCCATCACCCTGCAGCATGCTGGTTTGGAGCACAACAACATGGAGACATTTTTCCACTTTGTCGAGTTTAATGAGAACCTCTTCTCCCCTACAAAAATAAAGTGTATGCAAGAATTCATCGAGGCTATCAGAGTCCTCATATTCACTCTTTGTGTATAAAACCTCATGTGTTGTGAAATCCCTCTTTTTGGTAATGTAATACAAAACGTTATTAACGATAAATATATCTATCTTTTTGGCTTTCAAAATACTCTATATTATGGGAATGCCTTGGAAATCCTTTGTTTTCTTTCATGCTCACTGTTTATATCCTTTCATTTTATGCTCATGGTGAATGATTTTAGTCTTCATGGATGAAATCCTTTATTTTGTAAGCAACTTTCTTTTCTGCAAATATATCACTAATAACAAAGCAATTTTCAGCCTCAAATGCATTGGTTATCTTTTTTTGGGTAGGTTCTTAAAATACTTTGGAGTCTTCCATTGTTATGAAACCCTGCTCATATGCCGCCTTTTTGAATAATTTTTGAAACATCTTAATATGCTCATTAACACCTTCTTACTATTGTAGAAAGCACTTGGAAAAATAACCATAGCTTAACTTGAAAACCAAGGCAGGAATAAAGAAGTCTTGAAAACCCTGTTGGGAACCAACAAAGGTTTCAAAACTTTGTCAGACACCGCCAAGTTTCTTAATTATTTCAATCTTTTCCCATCTGATTCCATTCTTCAATCACACAAACATTTTGACAACTGCTTGACCATTTAACAACTTGTCACAAGAACTGACACATAAACTTCAAAGATTAAATTTGTTAGGTGAGAAGGAAGTTCTAAAACTTTGTCAATATCCAATATAGGTTTGCAAAATTGGCTTAAAATCAATGAAAGGAACTCCTTGATTGGCTAAGTACTTTGAAAAAGTTTTCACTTTTTTTTTTAAAGGGGTTGACTATAAATGATGGGAACACATGAAAATCAAGTTCACTACAAAATTTTTGAAGCTTCAGAGCAAACTTCTACTCTCACCTTAGATAATTTTGAATAACAAAAACCATCTATGGCTGAGAATGAGTTACATAAATCTAAGGGACTGTACAATAAAAGTTATGTAACTCCTAAATATTCCCATCTCACCCATAACGAAGAAGGTAGTAATGATGCATGAGAAGTAGTAAAGAAGAAAAATAAATCTTCCAACAAGCGAAATGAGGAAATCCATATAATGTAGCTATGCTCCCACACCAAAAATAGTATTAATGTTAATAAGTTGAATTGATCTGAATCCATGTTCTTAAATCTTAAAAGCCTCAAAGTTAATGTTATGCACCTTATTGATGGGGCAGATGCACTATGTTTGTAAGGCCCTCCAATTTGGAGCAGCCCAAACCAAATTATTTATTCATACTTTTATCAGATGGCCTCTTAGGTCAAGCTTACTAATAAACAAAATGTACCTCACTTAGATCTAGTCGTCCATAGCTACTATTTATATTCTTCTACTCCAATCATTGAATGAATTGTCAAGAAAGTTCTCTCATCCTTGCATCCCAATATTTAATTTTTCTTAGGCTATATAGAGACTATTTTGGCCCTAAAAATTACCAAAATAGACTTTAACTAGGTAAATTGCAATGGGGTTCCTAGATCAAAAGTTATGATTTCCAAAAGACAGGCCTTCCACATCAAGGATGTAATATCATATATGACACATAAGAAGAGTTGTAAGAGATAGTTACACATGTTGATCAAGAACATTCACAAAATTATGGCATGTCATTATGACTATCGTAGAGTCTAAACTAGTGTCTTCTAAACTTGGTAGAAACCACACAATTCAGAGGTATGACTAGCTGAATAGTCCACTCAACATTGTAAAGACTTCATTAAATTTTCAACCAAGGTTTGCAACCTTGTGATGGTGCTGCACAATATGTGCCTTCAAAGACCTAAGGTTACCTAAGTTGTCCTATTAAGGTATTCTATTTACTGGAAAATCATAGAATTACATAATAGTGAAAGAAGTAAACTAGCGCTAATGGCTATGGGTGCCTACAACATAACCTGTAGTTGAACTGCTACTAGCAAAGAATTACTAAAACCAACTCAAAACTACTCAAATTGGTAACTGAACTTATTCTAATCTCTAAATAACTACTAGTTAACTAAATGTGTTCATGCACATGAACATTCATTATTGACATTTACAATATGAGAGTCTATTCGAGCTTACATGCAATTTATAAAGCAATGATTAACAAAAATAACTAATAGAAATAAACAACTGCAAATGTAGTGATGAACAGTTACCTTGAGTGGTGTGTTCAAGTGGTCGTCTTCACTTAAATAAAAACAAATATAAATCTTCAGATTCTGTGCATCCATATGAACTTGAACTTCATTCATTATGCATCATAAAAGATTACACAAAATATTCCTCATGGATTGTATTCAAGGAAATCCTTTTTGAATAATCAACATGTCTGTAGATGGTAGCTAAAAATTGAAAAGTAACTGATAACGGATTATTGAAATCAACTAACTTATCTAAGGACTCAACCACTAGCTATATACAAGCAAGGGGGAGTTTATTCTACACACAACTCCTAACTGAAATCATTAACTACAACTCCTAGATATTAGAGTATATAGTTAGATTGAATTGTTCAAACTATAATTGAAAAGAGACAAGAGTTATAATAGAATTGAAACTCTGCAAAACAAATCTGCATGTGGAACACACAAACAGTTATCTAGAATCCTATCAACAAAATAATTCTTCTTCTCAATGCCTTATTAATTGTCATAGTGATGTATGAATAACTCCATCAGGTGCCTCCACATGGTATTTATTACACCCAGCTTGATTCAACACTTTCCCTATTTTGATGTCCAAGTCTTCCTTTTGTTGTGGGCTATAGCTTCGAATTTTTGTGAGCTACAGTGTCTTCTTGGGCTACAAGAGGTTAATCCACAAAACATATACACAAATCTAACTACCATAATTAAACACAAAATTCCAACCACATTTCATACGTACTCACATATAAACCATGCAATGCTACTATATCATAACTATATTTCCATTACTATAATTTAGGTCCAAGGTTGTACAATAAGCATGAAACTATAGCATATTATAGGAGTATTGTCTAATAATTTCTGAAAGTATGCATAAAAACAACAGAAAATAGGCTAATAAATGAACCCATCATCCCCCCAACTATACTTTTGCTTGTCCTCAAGAAAAACACTAGGGGTATAGATTATAACACAGAGTAATCTCCTAGAGGTTCATGACAACATCAACTCCCTTGATCTACTTTAAGTAGAAACCTGTGTAAGTTGCAAGTTGTCTCATTTTGATGATCCCAACTTTCTTACACTCCTCACCTTTTTCCCTGGTCCAATGTGGAACTAGATCTATAGAGTAGTACAGGTGGGTGAAATGTGAGTGGTACCTAGTGAACTCCTATGTCAACACCAATCTTCATGTATCTACATACCCTCTCAAGTATGGTGGTAAAATTGTATATTGAGTAAGGTTCCTTTCTCTGCATATAACTGTAACATTGTTGACCCAATCCCACAACTAGTGTTTGCATTCATTTATAATCCTTTGTTCTTAGTTTCATAATTTTCCTTCCTACACCTTTATGATCCAAGAGTTTTAACCATTCATCTATAAGTGCATCAAGGTCTTTAGAATATTTCCTTATTGGGAGAGCAACATATTTCTCCCTCATATTCTTCCATTATTTCTCCCCTGAATTGTTCAATCCTATAATAAGATGTTAGTGCCCTTACCTGGAGATCCCCTACAAACATCTGAAGATTCCACTTTATTTCATCTGACACCACATAGTTGTGCAAATAGTATTCACATAGTTGATCTTGCTCTTCTGGTATAGAATACACAAAAACATTAAGAAACTCAAATTTCCTACTTATCCCAACTGACTGGTTACTAATTAGCCTACTAAACTGAAAACTCAAAAAAAATTCTTGCAAAAATAGTGTGCATATTTTCTTGTTGGAGGTTTGCATCTTATGATTTGGGAAGCTTTATCTACCACTTCTTCCAATCTAGTTGCTAATCTCCTTAACTCAATCTCTTTTCCTTCCAGTACTTTAGTATGTTCCACAATCAAAGTTTATTTCTCTTTCCTCCACTTTTCTTTTTCTTGTGCAAATTCATCAGTCACTTTCCATAGCTGATAACCAAGATACAAGGTTGTATGGTGAATTGGAGTTTTTATGGGAGGAGGTCTCTAATTTGGCACTGCAAGTTCTCCATCCCTTGTTTTGGTAATGTCCAATTGTGCCAATAGATCTAGCTTTGCACCATGACCATATGTCTACAATTTTTCTTCCAATTCTTGTATTTTTGTCTCCCTTTCCTTGTCTTTCTTTTCATAACTCTATACCAGTTCTTCCAGATGTTTAATTTTATCCAAAGCTTCCTGAATCTCTTTCTTGACATTTCTATCTTCTATAAACATTTCCTATGTTCCCAAAAACTGCTCATTACCGCCCCCTATACAATCATAGTCTTCATAAGTAGGACCATCTGGGGTTTTCTTTTGTGTTTTCTTGGCAATAAACACATCTTTTGAATCTAAATAAGAAGTGGTAGAAACATATCTCTTCCTCTTCATAGGTGTATGCACGTTTCCAAGGATATTTCCCTTCCCTTTGGAGTCTATCTCAACCAACATGACATCTTCATGTTGTTCTTGGCTATTTTCCTCTTCTTTAGGTTTTTCCACACTCCCCCTCATAACACCTTGCTTTTTCAATTGGATTGAATACTTGGAGATAGTTTTCTCCTTCTCAACATCCTGCTTTTTCTTCTCTGTTTTAGGTGTGGATGTTGTGGATGTACTGCCTCTTCTATTCTTGGGTTTTGGTGGTTTAGAAGAAGATGGAATTTCTTCCACTACTGGTGACCTAGACTTTGGCACATTGTGCTCTTTAGGCTCACCTTGGCTATGGGTAGGTGAAGCCATAGGTGAGATAGGATAACTTCCTCTTGTAGGTTTAGCTTGTGGCTCTAAAGTTTTAGATACTACAGGCGCCTCATGTAAACTATTAATATCTTCACATTTTACAAAATCTTCCCAAGCTACCTATGGGTATTGAATTCTCAAGATTCTTTTTACTAAAAGGGAAATCAAATAGTGATGTGATAAGGCCATGTCACTCTATTTCCTCTGATACTCTGATGCCATCCTTTTTAACATATCATAAATAAAATTTGGCACATTTTCTAGTCGGTTACATGGTGAAGGTGACTAAGCAATTTGAAATGTACAATTTACAAAATATTTTGTCTACCATTACAAGTAAGGTATCTAATTCCATAGGAAGCATAGTTGGCCTAAAACCATGGAAGAGAAAGTCTCTTTGTACCCTATGACGATGAGTCTAAATTTTCTCCTCACTCACAAAATTCTTCTCTTGTAGCCATGACATTTGCTCTAACTAGAAACTTTGCTCCAGTCCTAGGCAACCCAGATACCTATGCTATGGAGACTTCAAATGCATCTATTGAAAACCCTTTTACCATTGCTTCATCGTGCTCCAATGTTGCTACAAATCTTCTTGCTATGTCATTGTCAAATTATGTCAGCTTTAGGAAATAATCGAGCCAACCAACTCTTGTGAAGATGGGCAATACTATTGCATCTTCTAGTATATGCTTTTGAGCTGACGACTCTCTCCTAATGGCATCACCTCCCATTATGAATCTCTTTTACTTCTGCTCAATGTGTTAACCTTGAAAATTAAACTCAATTTCACTTCACCGTCCTCAAACCCTTCTCTTAATTTGATAATTCCTCATGCATTTTCATTACCATACTATAACTGGAACTCCCCTTCTTCGTATCAGCTCAATTGAGCTTAAAAATGGGTTATGGGTTCAACTTAGCTCAAGATCATAGGATTAGGGAATTGGCAATTGAAACGTATCAGCAAAAAGTAGGTGCAATTTTTAAGACAAAAAGGGTTTGCATGCCATATCCTTGTTTGAATTTGGTTTTGGGTGGCAAAAAATGAACAAACTAGCTGAATTGTACCCTCCCTCCAAATTCAAGTTTGAAGTGACCTCACTTCAACTCCTTATAGGTGAAGGTATGATTAGAAAGTATGGAAATTAATGTTATGAATATATTGCATGCTTAATTTAATATGAAGGACATAATGAAAGCGTTAATAAATCTATGATAATTATGATAGTGTACCTTGCATAGCTATCAGAGATGACTAACAGAATACTGTGTGAATGAGTTGAATAGCATGTATCCACAATATGATTTGATGTGACCAGAATTAATTGCAAGTGAATGAATGGTGAGGTGGCAGATGTAAGGTAATGAAACATAATAGACAAATAATAGTTGGTGATGTGATAGTTCAAATGTTTAAAATTTGAATTGGCAGTAGGAAATAGGATAAGCATGTTATGGGTACTTATTATGATAAGATGGATACTACATGTGAGAATTTTGAGGTGAAAATGCATGAATTTCAATTAATGTGGTGCTAATTGATTTGAAATGTTTTTGCTAGATGATGCTATAGGTTCCCTCGGCATCAGGTCCCTTTCCAAATGTTAATAGTTGTTATGCTATAGGTTCCTACTGCAATAGGACCCTTACTGAATGTTGGCAATTGTATATATATGACAAGTCCCTTTGGAAAAGTATGTACATCATTATAACCATGATGTGTGTGCTTGTGAGGTAAAATAAAAAATTAAAGTTGAGTGATCTCAAGGATTGAGCTGTGTAGCTCAATCTCTGAATCACTTGAAGGACTTGGTATATCTGCTACTATTGAGGCATCACTCTATGCGTCAGAACCTATATCTTGATCACTATGAGGTCCATACTAGTGAAATAGAGAGAAAATAAAATCTTCCTTCTATACTGGCTTCTTATAAAATTTCAATTAGTGGCCATTAACCAAGAGTGCAAACCTCACTGCATCTATGGTATGCAATTGTACTGCTCCATTAGGAAAGATTTGGCTTATCTCATTAGGTCCCAACCACTTGGATTGGAGTTTCCCTTTGAAATCCTTTTATTTTGAATCATATAACAAGGCTCAGTATCCTACATTAAATTCTTTTGTCTTGATATATTGGTCATGCCACTTTTCCCTTTGCTTTTGTACTATCTCAATGTGATGGATGACCTCCATCCTGATTTCATCTAGCCCATTTAAATGGTGTAACCTTTCCTTTTGATCTACTATGAGATCCATGTCCAACTCTATTGTTGTTCTTAATGTCTTATATTCAACCTCAATTGGGATGACTATTGTTTTGCCATATACTAGCTCATAGGGTGTGAAACCAATTATTGTTTTCTAGGTTGTTCTATATGCCCATATTGCTTTTGGTAACCTAGCAACCCAATATTTATTATGTAATTGCACTATCTTGGTTAGAATACTTTCAATTTATCTATTGGTAACCTCCACCTGGCCATTGGCCTAAGGGTGATAAGGTGTTGACTTTTTGTGCCTGATTTGGTACTCTTCCACCAATTTGGTGATGTGGTTTGAAGTAAATTGTGGACCTTGATTAGTAACAATTTCCCTAGGTACTCCATACCTAGTAAAAACATCCTCATACAAGAATTTAGCTACATTTCCATCTCTGGAAAACTTTAATGCCTTTACTTCTACCAACTTAGTCAGATAATTAGTGCAAACTAGGATATACTCCTTATTGTTAGAAGTAGGTGAGATTGGTCCAATAAAGTCTAGACCCCATTTATCAAAGGGATATAGTGTTAACTAATGTTGTAATGGAATTTCATCACTCCTTGTTGGCTTACCCATTCTTTGACACCTATCACAACTCCTTGTGTACTTGACAAAATCCTTGTGTAAAGTAGGCCAATATAACCAATTGTGAGGATTGTGAATGTTATTCTTTTTGCTACAAAATGACCCCCACATGGTTCATCATGGCAAGCCTTCATGATATCAAAGATTTTATCTTCCCTTATGCACCTTCTCATGATATTTCCAAGGCTAGTGTAGAAAAAATAACCTGATATCCAAAAGTATGGAAAACACTTATGTACTAGCTATCTCTTTTCCTTTGGTGAAAAAAGTGGTGGAATCTGCCTTGTCACCAAAAAATTTGCAATGTCAGCATACCAGGGTACATTTACATTAAGAAAAATCAAGTGTTTATCTAGAAATGATTCATCCACTACCCCTTTTGTTGATTGTGTTGGCAACCTTGACAAAAATAATGCTACTACATTAGCCTTACCAAGTTTGTCCACTATTGTGACATCAAACTCTTGTAGAAGGAGCAACCATCTAAATAATCTACCCCATACTACAAGCTTGTTCATAAAATATCTAATAGTTGTATGGTTTGTGTGGACAAAAACCGAATAACCAGTGATGTAATGCCTAAATTTATTGATGGCATATACTACTCCTAGCATCTCCTTTTCTATAATAGTATAATTTAGCTCTGCTCCCTAAAGATTCTTGCTAATGTAGTAAATAGCATATTTTGTATTACCTTCTTTATGTCCTAAAACTATTCCAATAGTGAAATTTGAAGCATCAATATGTATATGAAATGATGAGGTCCAATTTGGCCCCCTTAAAATGGGTGCTTGGGTTAATACCTTCTTCATCTCTTCAAAGGAATGTTGGCACTCTAGTGTCCAATCAAATTCAATGTCTTTAGTTAACAAAACAAACAATGGGACAACAATCTTACTAAAGTATTTAATGAACCTCCTCTAATAGCCTGCATTGCAAGGGAATCTTTTAATATTTCTTTGCTTCTGTGGAACAAGTAATGTAGAAATGATTTCTATCTTATGTGGATCAACCTGAATCCCTGCACTCGATATGAAATACCCTAAAACAATTCCCCGAGTCATCATCATAAAGCACTTTTCATTACTAAGGGACAAGTTATTTTTTTACATCTCTTTAATACCTTTTCTAGATTGCTATGGGCTTCCTCATAACTTTCCCCATATGTGGTGAAGTCATCCATATATATCTCCATACAATCGTGAGCATAATAAAAAAAGATGTTGAGAATTGCCCTTTAAAAAGTAGTTGGAGCATTGCATAAACCAAATGACATAACAAAGTAGGCATAAGTACCCCAAAGACAAGTGAATGTTGTTTTTTATTGATCCTCTGGAGCAATTTTTATCTAATTGTAACCACTAAAACCATCTAGGAATGAAAATTACTTTTTCCCTACTGAGGATTCAAGCAATTGATCTATAAAGGGCAATGGAAAGTGGTCCTTCCTAATGGTTGTTTTTATTTCCCTATAATCTACACATACTCTCCATTTTCCACCTTTCTTAGGAACAATGACTAAAGGTGAGACCCATTCATTGTCAAATATAAGATAAATGAATCCTGCATCAAGGAGTTTTTGAAGTTTAGCTTTGACTATTTCTCTCAAGGTAGGGTTCATTTGTATTTTAGGTTGTCTAATGGGTCTATAACCATCATTTATATTAATCCTATGCATACCTAAGTCAAGATCTATACCTTTCATATCATGGTAGTCCCATGCATACGTTGATGTATGTGCTTGCAACACTGTGTGCAGGGAATTCTGTTGCTCTTCAGGCAATGCATTGCTTATGTTCAAGATTTTTTCTGGATGACTTGTAGTTATTTGGATGATTCTTGCATAAATGAGAGGTAAAGACTAGGAATGATTGCTACACACTATTTTGGTAGTAAGGAATGAAATATCTAAGATATTTCTTCTGAGGAATTAACAAGTATAATGCTTTGCAAGGGTTCTTGTAGGCATGTGAGACAGTCCTGTTGTTGTAGGCTCCTACCATAGTCATTTTGTATTATATGAGAAATTAGCTCATCTTCATCTTGATCATCCAATAGATGGTTGTGTTTTATTGTCATCAAATTTTGTAGGGAATAATTATCTTCCTCATCCAAATTGGGCCAAATAGTTTTCTCAAGATCAGCATAAGGTTGGGCTGGAGGATAGAGGACCAATTTCTTGGCCACAGTCCCATTAGATATTTTGGCAAGTATAATGCCTTGCAAGGGTTCTTGTAGGCATGTGATACAGTCCTATTGTTGCAGACTCCTACCATAGTCATTCTGTATTATATGAGAAATAAGTTCATCTTCATCCTGATCATCCAATAGAGGGTAGCGTTCTATTGCCATCAAATTTTGTAGGGAATAATTATCTTCCTCATCCAAATTGGGCCAAATAGTTTTCTCAAGATCAACATAAGGTTGAGATGGCGGATAGAGGACCAATTTCTTGGTCACAGTCCAATTAGATATTATCATATTGCCAAACGTATAGCCTATGAATGTATCAATTGTAGCTAACCATGGTCTTCGTAGGATGAGTGGATATCCTGCAAGGTTAACCTTTGGCTATAAAACTATGAAATTAGTAGGATATTCCCAAGAATCTAATGTAATAACTAAATCTTACAATGATTCCTTTAAGCTTGACTGTTGACCTATCAACCAATTGTAGAATAGTTTGTGTAGGCCTAAGGTTGGCTAACTAAAGTAATTGCATTGTTTCTTTAGTCATAACATTGATTGCTTCCCCCAAGTCTATCAAGGTATTCTAGATAAGGGTCCCATTAATCTTAACATCCACTACTAGACTACTAGGGCATGTGTATTTAGGGACAGTTATGTTCCCTAACATGATATCTGCAAGGTTTCCTACGACATGAACTATCTGAGGATCCTTCCTTTTCCTCACAAGTTTCTTAAAACATAGGTCCCTCACAGTTTTGGTATAAATTGGGATGTATTTAATAGATTGGATGAGAGGAATCTTAATGCTTACATCCTTTAGTTGATCTAGTAGGTTTGTCTTAGCCTATGTAGGATGTTTTTGATTGGCTAAGAATTCAAGGAAAGGAGGCTTTGGACTTGAGGTAGTTTGGTGTACTTGATTTGACTCAAGTTCCAAAGGTGATTTTTCTAAAGCTTCAACTACAAGTTCCCCATCCTCCATCTCAATGATTTGAGGGGATGAAGGTCCAGCTAGTTGTTTCCTTGACTTGAGGTGGACATCACTCACCTCTACCCCATAAGTGGGGTATTACATAGCCTCATTAGTATAAGCCTATTGGATAGGCTTGTTGTTAGGGTTAGGTGCAGGTTGGGTAGGTAATTGTGGTGTTCTGGGTGGCTAAGATGTAGGATTTGATGGAGGCATAATGGCTTGTTGTTGGGGCTAAGAAGGAAGCATAGGATACTAATAATTCATGTGTTGTTGTTGCCACTATTGGCCTTTGTTCCATTGAGGCTTCCATTGGTTCTATTGTGTTGGCCATTGGGGATTATAATTGGAACCCTATAAATTTTGTTGTGACCAAGGAATTGGTTGCTGCTAGTTCTAATTTTGCTGACGTTGTGGCCATTGTTGAGGGTTTTGCTATTGATTTTGATTAGCTAGTCAAGGTTGAGAATTCCAAGTAGATTTTTTTTTTATTTTCAATGGGAAAGGATGAATTGAAGTTAAGAGGGTCTTGTGTCATACCTTGTATTTGTTGCCATGTTCTGTTTTGAGCTATGTAAAATAGTTGTCCATCCTCTCCTTCAAGTGGCTAAAAATCAGGTTTCTCAGTTTTGTCTTGTTGGATACTAGCCACCTTGCATTTACAGTTGGCTTTCCTTTGCCTACAACTAGGGCGGTATTAGTGAACATTGCTTCAAATTCCTCTTGGTTCTTCTTGATGTGGAGAGTGACCAACTAAGTTGCCAGGTGACTAATAATTTCCTCCTTCATGTTGGACCTTGCTTAATTCTATCTTTGGAACCCCAGTAGATGATTTGCTAATGGTGGATGTCATCTCTCCTCTTGGCCTCTTAGTGAAGGTCTTGGAGTAATTTTTGTAGACCTTACAAATGTCTTCAAATGGTATTTGAGAGATATCCCCTTTCCCAATAAGATTGAGGGAATCTATACAATCATCATTGACTCCTCTCAAAATACAAACTTGAGGGATTCTTCAGATAACTTGTTCTGTGGGTTTTTCTTCAAGGTAAACTAAAATCTCTCCACATAATCTTCTAATGGATCATCCTCCTTCTGTGAAATTCTAAAAATTTCATCTCTCCTCCTATCAAGTCCTTTACAATAGTCTTGGTAATTTTCCAAGAACAATGTCTCATGGAATCCCAATCAAGAACAACATCCTTGGCTAATCCCATAAACCATCTAGGGTTGCATATTTTAGAGTGGCATGGAAGAGTTTGAGCCTATGAGCATCAAAAGTATAGTCATGAATCCTACATAGGACATCAAATTAAAACATAAATGTATTTGGATCTTCAGTCACCAACCCATAAAAGATTGGTAATGTTGAAGGAGGAATATTCTTAAGCGCAGTAGCCCTTTCTTGGTTGGTGGTTGGTAACTCAAAGGTTGCATGTTTAGGATCATCCATTGCATCACCCATGGTTTAGTATGTCCCCTCTATTTGTGTACTAGATGTTGGTGACGGGGAAATTTCTTCTTCAATATTACCTTGGTTTTGAGTACTAGATTCACCAATTTCTGCTATGGCTTCCTGGCATGTAGAGGGGAGGAATTTTCCCAAAGAATCTCTTTGCCTCTGCATACAATAAATATGACTTTGTATAGTAGCGGTCCTGCACTGAATTAGTGGAACTTTCTAGTATGTTGATAAGATAAAGCTTAATATTTCTAATGTTGAAAACAAAATGTAAACTATGAAAGCATGGAAAAACAAGTCTATGAATGTAGCACCATCCCTGACAATGACGCAACAAATATAGATTCTAAACTAGTGTCTTGTAAACTTAGTAGAAACCAAACAATTTAGAGGTATGACTAGATGAACAGTCCACTCAACATTGTAAAAACTTTATTAAATTGTCAACCAAGGTTTGTAAACTTGTGATTGTGCTACACTATATGTGCCTTTAGAAACCTGAGGTTACCTAAGTTTTCCTATTAAAGCATTCTACTTGTTGGAAAATCATAGAATTGCATAATAGTGAAAGAAGTAAACTAGTGTTAATGGCTACGAGTGCCTACTTCATAACCTGTAGCTAAACTATTGCTAACAAAGAATTACTAAAACAAACTCAAAACTACTCAAACTGGTAACTGAACTTATTCTAATCTCTGGAGTACTACTGGTTAACTAAACACATTCATGCACATGAGCATTCATTATTTTCATTTACAATATGGGAGTCTATTCGAGCTTACATGTAATTTATAAAGCAATGATTAATAGAAATAACTACTAACAAAAATAAACAACTACAAATGTAGTGAAGAACAGTTACCTTGAGTGGCCTACTCAAGTGGTTGTCTTCACTTAGCTAAAAATAAATCTAAATCTTCATATTCTACACATCCATATGAACTTGAACTTCATTCATTACACATCACAAAAGATTACACAAAATCTTCCTTGAACAAATTGTATTCAAGGAAATTCTTTTTGAATAATCAACATGTCTATAGATGATAACCAAAAATCAAAAAGTAACTAATAACGGATTATTGAAATCAACTAACTTATCTAAGGACTCAACCACTAGCTATATACAAGCACAAGGGAGTTTATTCTAAACACAAATCCTAACTGAAATCATTAACTACAACTCCTAGATATCAGAGTATATAGTTAATATTGAATTGTTCAAACTATAACTGAAAAGAGACAAGAGTTTTAATAGAATTGAAACTCTACAAAACAGATCTATGTGTGGAACACAATGGATTATCCAAAATCTTATCAATAAAATAATTCTTCTTGAGCACCTTATTAATTGTCATAATGATGCACAACTAACTCCATCAAGTGTCTCCACATGGTAGTTATTACACTCAACTTGTTCTGGCACTTCCCCTGTTTCACTATCCATGACCTCCTTTGGCTACGGGCTACAACTTTCAGTTGTTGTGGTCTACAGTGTCTTCTTGGGCTGCAAGAGGTTAATCTACAAAACACATACACAAAGCTAGCTATCATGAATAAACACATAATTCTAATCACATTCCATACATATCCACATATAAATCATGCAATGCTACTATATCATAGCTATATTTCCATTACTCTAATTCAGGTCTAAGGTTGTATAATAAGCATAAAAAGATAGCATATCATAGAGGTATTGTTTGATAATGTTGAAAGTATGCATAAAAACAACGAGAAAATAGACTAATAAATGAACCATCAACTATCATAAAAGCATCTCTTTCGAGGCTTGAATATAAATTAGAGCACCTAAGTTGGGGAGGATAATATGGCATGTTATGGCATATTTTTATAGTAATTATCTTGGGACTTTAGTTTGGAACTTGGCTAAGGTATTTAGACACCACTTTGGGTGAGGTATTGAAAGCTCATTGTTTTATAATTCTTATTTGATAATTTCATTTACTGGTTTCTCTATTTATTGGGTGCTTAAGATGGAGTTTATATAGTGTATTTTTTAGGTATTGTTATTTTGTTTGTATTACTCTAGGTCCAATGTTGATGTTGTCTTATGTGAAAGATACTTGCATTAAATTAATGCTGTAATAGATATTTTTTTGTTTGATTAATACATTTATTTAGATTTTTAGAGACTAAGTTTTTCCAAAAGGGTTTTTCCAAGATACATCTAATATGCCCCTAACACTATAGTGTGTATTGGGTTATGACTAGTCAGTTTGTAGCTACTTTAGCTCTTAAATAAGTTATATAATTATATATTAGTAGTTAAGTCATCATAGGGGTTATACTATTTATCTAAGTTACCTTGGAGTGGTATCCAAAGCATAATTAGGTATATATAGGACCCGATGGATAATGAAATTATCATCATGTTGAGTATTATTTTTTTTGATGAGACTATTAAAGGTATCTTTGTCAGAAGTAGATTAGGAGTTTCCCTCTCAAAAGTGGCATATTATTATCAAAATTATTTTTTAAAATATTTGAGTATTATATTCTTCTATTGTGTAAGTTGTTTCATGAAGTGGTATCAGCATGATCTTGGCATTGTGAATAGAAGACATTTTTATTTATTTTGGAGTCATTTGGAAAGTGAATATCTCCAGATTTTTGGTTTTCTATATTTTTAAAGGGATTTTTCAAGATAATATTGAAGTTGTTGTAATATGCATTTTACATAGAATTGGAGTATAATTCAAGTTTATTACAAATATGAGGGCTACATTAGGGTTTCCATAAATTTCTCTCCCAAGGAAGGTTTGAAATTTAATGGATCTTTCCCTAATTTGAGGTTGAAATGAGAGGTATACACATATAGTTTTAATTTGAAGAATTAGATATATAGATGTAAGAGAACTATTGAAGAATTAGGGTTTCCACCAAATTTGTTACCAAGGCTACAAATCAACAAAATTCTTGGAGATTTTTTTTTGGTGAAGTTTGATCTAAAAGACTTATTAAGCTACAAAAAGAATTAAATTGATTGGATTTATTTTGTTTGATTTATCAAAAAAATTATGGTTTCTATCAAATTCACCTTCACGACTACACATTAGAGAAATTATTGGATTTTTTGGGAAGTGAGATATTCACAACAAGAAGTAGCAAAAGAAGAAGAAAAATAAGTTTATGCAAAAGAATTCATATCTCATAAAATTGAGGAAAATGCTTCTTTGAAGAGGGGTGGCATGGTATGCCTTTAACTCCATAGTATGTATTGGGTAGTCAACTTATGGCTACCTTAACTCTTAAATAAGTAAAATAATCATTAATATAATTATATAAAGGTAGTTAGGTTGTCCTAGGGGTTATACTTAAGTATTTAAGTCATCTTAGGTGGTAGTCAAGGAATGATTAGGTATATAAATGAACTAGTGGATAGTTTTTTATTAAAGGGAAAAATAGGTTTTTGAAGGGTCCTAAAACCTATGTAAAGCCTGTAGTTCTTGTAGACACCTAAATTTAATCACTTCCATATGATTAAATTTGTTGCATTCATGTCTATTAATATTAATTTATTAAATTAATATTACACCCTTTGTCCCATAAAGTATTTAATTTAATAATTAATACTTTATCGTTTACCCTATTCCTCTCCAAATTAAATAAATACACTAATTTATTTAATTTAGTCATTCTGCCTCTTTTTTTTATTTAAAAATCAATTTAAAATTCCTCACTTTCTCTCTCCTTGTCACATCCTCCAACATTTGCCACTTGCCTCTAACCTTCTGTTAATTAGCCTAATCCAATATTTGCACAACCTTAACCAAAATCATTAACTAAATTTAGCACCTCTTTTTGGTCAATTCTTCCTTTTTTCCTTTTTGATGTTAACCCTCTCTCCTATGTGAATTTTTAATTCACATTTATTTACTCTAGACTCCCCTCCTTTAAATGTGAATTTTTAATTCACATTCCATTCTCCCAAGGCTTCTAGAACCTTGGACTTGTCACAATCTCCACATGTGACCAAGTCCCACCTTTTTGGAACCCACATTTTATCCTCTAGATTATCCTATGAATGTGAATTTTTAATTCACATTTATCCTCCCAACCACCTTTCCTTTTCTCATGTAGATTTTTGAGGAATTCTAAAATTCCTCAAAAGTCCCTTTCCCTCCCACTTGGGGACAAGAAATCCCTTTTTGTGGAAATCCTCTCATCCCCCAAGGTGCATGTCCTTTTCCACCTCATGTGCCTTTTTGACAACTCATCTCCACCTCATATCCTCTTGTCCACTTCACCCTCCACATGTCAAGATGTGAGGGCTTGTGGGTTCTCAACCCACCATAGCCCTTCATCTTGACCTTGTTGGATCAATCTTGACCCTTGAATTCTCTAGAGAATTCAAATTCTCCTATAAATACCCCCCCTTCAAGGGAATTTACAACACTTTAGATTTGAGCACCTTTATGCTGTCATTTTGCATTCTCAACACTTTACACTTCCATACCTATATGCTGTCCATTTGAATCCTCAAGCATTTGCAATCAACTAATCATCTTTGCTAATCATCTTGCCTATAGAATCTTGCATTTTAGTCATTCAATCTACCATCTAAGGAGCACACAAGCTATTCAAATCGAAGGCTAATCAAGGAGAAACCAACAACAAGGAAGGTGATATTGTTCTATTTTGTTTATCTATTTCCTTTCTTATTCTAACTCTCTTTTGGCTAATCTTGAGGTGTCCTTGGTAGTTTATCATTTCATATTTCTTAGTTATTTTTCACAATTAGAGTAGCATAAAATATCAAGGTTCACATTTCTGGCACGCCTGGTGGGACCCACAAACGGGTCTTTGCATTTAATCCCTGTTTTAGCTAAGATTTGTGCAGGAAAAGGTCGCAGAAGGGCGGAAGCGCCCCTGTTTCTGCCGCAGAAGGGTGGAAGCGCCCCTGTTTCTGCCGCAGACGGGTGGAAGCGCCCCTGTTTCTGCTGCAGAAGGGTGGAAGCGCCCTCTGCCTTGCTGCAGAAAGGCGGAAGCGCCCTCTGGTCTGTTCCAGAAAGGCGGAAGCGCCCCACATCTCAAAATTTTACTTTCCTCTAACAAGTGGGCTGAAATCAGGGATAAATTTTCTTGTTAAAAAATAAAAAGAAAAAGAAAAAAAAAAGGGAGAGATTTTTCTAACACGTTTCTTGTAGTGGGAGGGGTGCAGTTTTCTTGTTTTCTTGAAAATCTAACAAGTTTGTTGCAGAAAGGCGCAGCGCCCCGCCTTGTACGCAGCGCCCTGCCTAGTGCGCAGCGCCCTGCCTTGTACGCAGCGCCCCACCTAGTACATAACGCCTCACCTTGTGCACAGTGCCCCTGTCTTGCTGCAGAAAGGCGGAAGCGCCCTCTGCCTTACCGCAGAAAGGCGGAAGCGCCCTAATTTTTACTGCAGAAGGGTGGAAGCGCCCCAAAACAACACATTTCAGAAGGTAAAACGGTCATTTTTGCTTCATTTTTACTCCTATTTTTTGCTGTTTTCAAATAGTAACCCTCTAACATCGTTTTGGGCAAGAATAGTGGTGTTTTTTGCTAACGTTTTGCAGCATTTTGTGGCGAAATTTGACCAAGGACGAAGGAGAAGATAGCTAACATCTGCTTGCAGGGCCATTCATTTGATCAAATTTTTGAAAAAGAAAATTATCTGTGCTGTCCTTGAACATAGTCTAATTAGGGGGATTAAACTCTGTTGCTTGCTGTGCTTGTTTATTTTTGGTGTTACCCAAGGGAGCATTAGCTTGTTTTCGCTTTCCCCTTGCACTTCGTGTGAGCCTGGGGAGTAGTTGGAAACGGTTAGTGTTTTCTTTTTAGTGGGACCTGCTTGGGGATTTCATCACCCCAAGGGACGATTCCAACCACGTGTACCGGCGGGGTATATAAAGGGGGGAGAATGAAAGTTGTACCCCAATCCAGTTGCGTCGTAATTGGCGGAGCGTCGAAGCTAGGGTGATACCTAGATAGGCGTGAAGAGTTGGTCAGAAACCTTCGGTGTATCTGTGGGTTTAGACTCTCGCAGCTTGTAGCCAGCCCGATTTGGTGTTCCGCGGTTATTATCCGCGTCACCGAGAGTATATCGAGGACTCCCTAGAAGCCTTGTGCATCCTAGATTAATACTTTGCCTTACCATACCCGTAATATTATTAATCATAGGATTGTGCTTGCTTGAAGTGTTTTCTGTGAAAAACCTGTGAAATCTTTGATATCCTGGCCTTACTTTATCATTTTTCGTCCTTGCCATAGCCTCTTCTATTAAAATCAAGTTCTGTCCTGCTGCAGAAGGGTGGAAGCGCCCCTGATCCTGCTGCAGAAGGGTGGAAGCGCCCCTAATTCTGCCGCAGAAGGGTGGAAGCGCCCCTGATTTTTCTGCAGAAGGGTGGAAGCGCCCCTAATTCACTGCAGAACGCTGCCAACGCCCCTGATTTTGCTGACAACGCCCCGAAAGTACCCCATTTGGATTCATTTAGTCTCTAAATCACCACTTAATCATTCCCAGCTATCATCCCATTGTCCTAATCCTCCATTTCATCATTTTAAGCCTCCCAAAACCTCCATTTCATCCATTATACCATCCCAAATTTTCACGAATCACATCTAATCTACCTTTTCATTTTAATTTTCCATTCACAAGTCAATACCCTCACCTAACAAACATCGCAACTTTACCATTCACACCTCCTAGACACCGCCCATAGCCAAACCGCCCTAACCTTGCATTACAAAGTGATTATCTAAATTCACTATAGCGCTTGAACTTGATTATTGGTCTTTAACTTCAACCCCAATCAATTTGCCTCCATCTTGAGGTGAATTCGATGTTGCAAGTTATCATCCTCGGCCCAATCAATCCATTCCTAGCTTAAGGTGGATTCGGTGCCGTAATCATCCTATCAATCAATCAAAGCTCTAGGGTTACTAAAGGTAATCTCACGTGATCAAGTTTGAGGTCTCTCTCTCACACCCAATCCAATCCAATCCAATCCTATCTAATCCAATCCAATCCAATCCTATCTAATCCAATCAAATCCACTCCAAATCCAATCAAATCCAATCCAATCCAATCCAATCCTATCTAATCCAATCCAATCCTATCCTATCTAATCCAATCAAATCCACTCCAAATCCAATCAAATCCAATCCAATCCAATCAAATCCAATCCAATCCAATCCAATCCAATCCAATCCAAATCCAATCAAATCCAATCCAATCCAATCTAATCCAATCAAATCAAATCCAATCCAATCCAATCCAAATCAAACCCAATCCAATCAAATCAAATCAAATCCAATCAAATCAAATCCAATCCAATCCAATCAAATCAAATCCAATCAAATCCAATCCAATTTAAATCCAATCCAATTGATCGAAGTCCAATAAGATCCAATCCACACTCCATCACAATCAAATCATTTGACAAAGGCATTAACCTACTCATCCAGCATTTGCATGCCCGTTCAGACCTGTTCACAAGCAAAGAAGATGGCCGACCTTCAAGCTCAAAATGCCCAATCCAACAATCCCCAAGATCTCAACAACACCTCATCAGATCCCAACAAGGGTACCAACATCTTACATGACCCTCACAATGGTACCTCATCACACTCCAATACTGAAAATCAGAATAACTCGCCACATGGAGAAGAGAGCATGGTTCATCAACCTGAACTCACACTTGAGGAACATTTTAGCAATCCTGCCAATGTGCAAATGACCGACCGTTTACTTGCAAAGCATGGAGAAGAAATCTTGGCCCACTTGATTGAGAAGGGTGTTAAACCCCCCTCCAATGTTGACTTGTCCAAATACAAGGGTGCCCCATCTCACGTACTCCAAGGGTCCCAAAATGCGCCCGAAGGTTCATACTTTTCCAATGTTCCTCCAATTGAGGGTTGGCATCAACCTGAATTTGGCAATGCCGTCCTTTATCAGGTTAATTATCCCCCACATGCTTCGACCTCAGCTATAGGGGGATCCCAGGTGCCCGATCCCAATAATCCTTTCGCTTATGGCATGCCACAAAACATTCCGCAACCTCCGCCATTAGCATTAACTGCACCCCCTCCTTTGAACCCACCTACAGTCAATATTGGGGGTACTTCCTTTGCTACATCGCTTCCTCCTCCCGGGACCACCAACACACCACCTCAACAGGTTCCCCACTCTACTATCCCACCTCAAATACCACCACAAGGCGCACCCCAGCTGAACATTCCGAGCGGAACCCAACAACCTCCTTTACAAAGTGTGCCCACACAACCCCCACCGTCTCATCCGCAGCAACCTATACCCAATACTTTGACCTCTTCACAACAACCATCCTACCAACCACAAGGCAACCCTTCTCAACCACCTACCCAAACCATATCTCCCTTTCTTGCGTCCCTTTTGCGTCCAAAGGTTCAACCACAACATAATATCTCACCTCAGTCCATGCAACACTCGATGCTGCAACAGCAACCTCCACAACACTACTACCACCATAATCAACAACAATTTTACCAACAACCGTTCTATGCAACCTCTCAACAATCACAACAATATCCTCAATATCAACAGGCCAACACGCAACGTCCCGTCCAAGTCCCTCAGCAACCTACCCCGCACCTTCACCAAACAAATTCATATTATGTCCCACAACAACAACAACCCCCATATCAACAAAACCCCCTACCTTATCATCAAGTCATGTCATCATCCAATCAACCAAACCCCCATTTTAACAATCCAACACCCTTTCAACAAGATCCCTCATCTTTCTATCATCCATATCCCCCCAACCCACCACCAGCTAGTTCAGACTTGTTGGAAATCAAGGCTGCCCTTAAGGACCTCCAAGCAGGGGGCACAAAACAATCCTTTAAATTTGAAGATATATGCCCATATCCGTTCGATCCATCCATCTCATTGATCCCATTCCCTAAACACTTCGAGATTCCAAAATTTGACAAGTACAAGGGAGACAAAGATCCTAAGGCCCACTTGCAAGAATTTTATGCACAATGTCAAGAAGTCATGTATAATGATAACTATCTCTTACGTCTGTTTCCGAGAAGTCTAGCAAGCCACGCTCTAGATTGGTTTATGACTCTTGAAAAGGGGTCTATAAAAACTTTTGCAGAGTTATCAGAACAGTTTGTCTCCTACTTCTCCTTCAATTTGCGGAAGGATACTGACACCTTAGATCTCTTGAAAGAGAAGCAACGGGATGGAGAAACCTTTACCAGCTACCTCCAACGGTGGCATGCATTAGCCAGCCGAATGAAACATCCTTTGAAAGAAAAAGACATGGTCACTCTTTTTGTGGAAAATTCACATCCCGACATGGCCCACAATTTTAGACTACACTGTGTCACCACTTTCACTGAGATAGTGGAAAAGGGACCTATCCTTGAACGTGCCCTTATCGCCAAAGGACACATTAAAATACACAGTCATGACAAAGAACGGTCATTCGGAGATAAATCACGATTTTGGAACAAAAACAAAAATGCAGTGAATGATGGAGTGACAGACACCAAACATGTCCAAGTGGCTAATGCATCCCAAGGGCAACAACAGTCTGTACCCAACGCCATATCAGTACCGCAGGGGGCGCCTCGTCCCCCTCAACAGTCAAACCAAAGAAATCAGGGGAACACCAAACGTCAATACACCCAATTGGGTGAACCCTTGAGTGTTGTTTTTAATAAATTGTTGCAAATCAATTATCCCATCACCTATCCTGTCACCAAACCATTCGATGAGTCCAAACCCAAGCCGGCATGGTTTAAAGACAATGAGTATTGTGACTTTCATAAAATCAAGGGACACTCCTTGAATAAGTGTCAGGGTTTAAAAAATTATGTCCAAGATCTCATTGATCGAGGAGATATCAAGGTTGACCCCAGTCAACCTTCGTCGTCCAATGCTCAACTGCAAATCTATCAAAACGCCTTCCCAAACCATAGCCAAGGTCCTAGCACCTCCACTAGTCATCCCCAAAATAATAGCACCAATAATGTGACTTACAAGAATGTACCCTTCAATTATGAAGGTGTTATTCATTACATCGAGCAGGTGGAACCCCGAGTGTCCATGATCCACGTTAAAGCCAAAGACCCACAATGTGCTGTGACTACGCGACGAGCCCGCATCACCGTCCCTGCAGCATCCACACCCGTCCAACCCGCTCCTGTAAATTCTCAATATAACATTCTTGATCACCTAAGGAAGACCCCCACTCACATATCCATTTTGGATTTGCTTAGGTCTTCCCCGATACATCAAGAGATCCTCAACAAAGCCTTGCAGGAAACCCATGTCCCAAATGACATCGACCCCACACAATTCCAAGCTTTGGTGGGACACTTGGCTTTGTCTCACCACCTCCATTTCAGCCAAAATGATATGCCCAACATTGGCATCAATCACAACCGCCCCCTACATATCAAAGTCATAATTTCCCGTCATAAAATAAAAAGGGTCTTGGTAGATAATGGCTCTGCCCTTAATCTATGTACTTTGAAGTTCATAAAATAGATAGGGTATTCTCAAGCGGACATAAGCAATCAGATAATTACAATCAAGGCTTATGACAATGCAGAGAGAAATTCAGAAGGCATCATCAGTCTTCCCATACAAGTGGGAC
>VDFB02079091.1:0-14563 GCA_007258455.2 Sequoia sempervirens | reverse complement strand
ATATTTTCATGGGAGTATCGCTGAGAATTCCCATAATTCAGTTGAATCCATGTCCTCAATTCTTTGGTGCCTTTGAACAACTCTTGATGAAGTTTTTCCATTAATTCTCAATTGTTGACTTGTCTTTATAATGAGATGAGATATCGTTGTTTGATTACTTACCAAAGTCGATGTAATGACATGTCAGATGGAATTACTATCTTTTGAGCATGAGGTCTTACCCACACTCCCATAAGCATCCATTAGATTCTTCACAATAGTATTTTCACTTGAAGCATTTGATGTTCTTAACCCAAGAATCTTCACGATATTTCTATAATTTATACCTCACATCATTTCAACAAATAGTTGACATCTTGTGGTCTCATTTAAATTTTCAAAGAACAATTTCCAAATCTTATCAACATATCTTCTACAAGTGCGTTTTGGAATCTTACCTTCCATTGGCTGTAAAATATTCTCATCAATATTAATCAAAAACTTTAGATTTCTTTGCCAAATTCTAGGTGGTGTTCTCCTAGGTACATACATCTCAACATTAGGATTTTCATCAATATTTAAGTGAGATGGGCTAGATCGCATACCTTCAATCAAGGGTGTAATAGATGACATACTTTGAGGTTGACATGAGGATGATAACGTACCTCCTTCCTCAAATGTGAGTGATGATGTACTCTCAACTTGAGATGCAGTGGATGATGTCCCTCCATATTCACTTGCGGTAGATGGTGTCTCTCCATATTCACTTGCGGTAGATGGTGGACCCCTCCATATTCACTTATGGTAGATGGAGTCCCTCTGTATTCACTTGTGGTAGAGGGTGCATCTCCAACTATGGTATTCAAATTTTTCTCAGCACAATGCTTTCACATTTGTGCCCTTTGTGCCACCAATGCCTTTTCTCTTTTTGATGGTTGAGGTTCCTCTTTAATTGCATTGTTTTTTTCAATCATCGTGAGACCACATTTCTATGAGGCATTTTTTCAATCAACCCCTACCTTGTCAACCCTACCACATTGACAAGCTAGTGAGATCACTAGCTTTTCAATGCTCACATGAATTTTTAGATCCAATTTCTTTAAGAAATGTGGCCTTTTGGCATGCCATGATTGAAAGATAGGATCAAAATGGAAGCATGGACAAGGCATGTGAATTGTTTGACATTAATGTTTTGGTAGAAATGTATGCAAATGTGGTACCTTTGACAAGCTAGTGAGTTCACTAGCTTGTCAATGCTACAAGGTGAATTTTTGAAAAAATTTCCTTCAAGTTCAATGAGGTCTGTGGCATGCCATGATTTCAAGATAGGCTGCACCTTTCCCCATGTTGCTAACTTAGCCTTGAATAAAGAGTCTTGAAATGGTGGAGAGAAGGGTTACAATCCCTTGTAGGTAGACTAATCAAGGAAACATTAAAATATATCACAACATAAGTGATGAGGTAGGTTTAGTGATGAGGTAAGTTTAGAAATAGAGATGAAAACCAAAATAGATTCTAAGATCTATCAATGTGGGAGGAGTATATTCCAATTTTGTAGAGACATGTATGGAAAGTTTGGTAGCATAGACAATGCAATAGTTGTTTGAAAAATGCACATCACCATGAGACCCCATTTCTTTGAGGAATTTCTTCAAACAACTAGCCTTGTCTATGTTGTTTGATAAAATGCTTTGGTAGACATGTATGAAAATTTTGGTAGCATAGACAAGGCAATGGTACGCTTGGTAGAATTGTCTGAAAAAATATGTCAATGAGATATGTCCTCCTGGACTAGAATGATTGCAAGATATGCATAAAATGGATTTGTTGAAAAGGCTTTAGAAAATTTCAAGCATATGCCATTTCCAGGTGTAAATCCAAATTCCACTACATTTTCCAACATCCCCCATGCCTATACCAAAATGAAAGCTTTGGAAAGGGGCATGCACATCCATAGAAAAGGATTGAGAAATGATGTATTATTTTACATACTTATAACTTCTCTCATATATATGTGTATACAAAACATGGAAGAATACACAAGGAAGGTCATTTTTTTTTAAAAATGCCTCAAAGAGATATGGTTTAAAAATGTAATCGAGAAGTGTAAAGAATTATGTAATTTAAAATGTGCATTGAAAATATAAGGTTATTGTGTGTGTGAAATGTGGGAGAGTTAGCAAATCAATACTAAAGTACACAAACAACAATGATATGTATTGTATTAAAGATTTGAATAAAAAACTACTCTAAATTTGCAGTTAAACAAATCTTCAAAAATGTTCCATTGTTCTCTATTCTCAAGGATTTATTAACCATATTGGCTCTCAAATTTTGTATATGCACTATGGTTGTTAAAATGACAACTTGAGAAATGAGGTGTTGTTCTAAATGCAAGAAGTCTAAGTTCCTACATCAAACTATGTGATGAAATCCATGATGCTATGACAATGGAGATATTGATAAATGGATAATGATGCTAATTTATGTGATGCAAATGTTGTGATAAGAAGTTAAAATGATTCTCCATATGCTCAAATAACCATTGATGTGATTAACTAAAATGCAACTATAAAGAAAAACATGATTTCAAAATGCAACTATAAAGAAAAACATGATTCTAAGTTAACATGATGCTACAATGCAAATTTGTTAAAATGCTAAACAATGCTAACTATCAACTCCAAATTCTCCAATGATCCAAAGCTATTCCTGCATAATAACTCTACTCAAATATGGGATGCAAAATACTATAGAAAAGGGTTGTATTTATAGGATTTTCCAAGCCTCTTGTGATGTGGCAATGATCGACGGTCCAGATTCAAACATGAGGGATGAATGGTGGAGATGGAGAGAATCAAGAAGAATGTTCCCTTGACCAAAGACAACATGCCAAATGGATGAAGGTATCAATTGTGTGAGAAAAATACCATGTGTTTAAATTTTGTTGAAGATAATTCTAATTTAAATTATAATTATTTAATTTCATGTGACCTTGGTGAGGTGGCATGAAAAGTTGTAGACATGTGCTTGAATTCCAAATTTGGGATTAGTGAAAATTAATTAAATAAAACAAACTATAGAAATTTATTTATTTAATTAAATTAGAGGAATGTGATTTTATATTTGGAGAATTAAAAGATATGAACTATATAAATAAATTGAGAATTTATTTATAAGTAGATGAAATATTAATTAAATAACTAGTATTTAATTAATTAAATGTCTTGACCAATTTTCGGTGTATACATTTTTCCCCTCTTTGAAGTAAAGTGTTTACACATTGCTTCAAAGAAAAATTTTATACTGATGCCGAGAAAAAAAAAATTGATGCCCCAAATGTTGATTTTCAGGTGATGATGAATATATGCCCCTTGAGGAGATAAATCAATGAATTTTTGAATTTTTAGGATTTTTTGGAATTTTTGAGAATTTTGATTATTTTGCGATGATTTGATGATGATCTCAAAATTGTGCTTCAGAAATGATTTATCTCCCAAAAAATGATGTTGTTGTCACCTGGGGATGATTTGATGAATTAAAGCCCCTTTGAACATAAAATAAAACAACCCCATAAAAATGTCACTTAATTAACCTTAAAAAGGTTAAAAAGTTGGATTAGAAGTTCATTTGAGCATTTGCAATTTGAAAAATTGAGAGGGATTAGCAATTTGGAGCAGAATGGTGATCCCCTATCACACGCATCAGTTAGAGTGGGTTAGGCATCACAACCGCCTGGCGGCATACGATCCTCCGATATGTACCCAAAAACTTCCCTCGTAATTTTTGCATTTTATTTTTCCCTCCATTTTCTCATTTAAATTTGGCTTGTGTTATTTTAGCGCATAGGGTTGTCGCAATAGCACATGCATTGTTTGTTATAGTGCATAGAATAAAGTAGCACTTAGGGTTAGCAATTTAGCACATAGGATCAATGAATTAGCAGATAGGTTCCTATAGCACATAGGTGACCCAAAGTAGCACATTCATGAATTGTTTAACACATAGGTGCATTTAATGCTTAGAGGAATTAGTTTAGCATATTGATGAAATGATGTAGCGCATAGGGTGAATCGGTGCATCAAGACTCTGTTATGGCACATCGATAAAATGAAATGGAACATTGGATACTTCAGTGCATTGAAACTCTATTTTAGTGCATTGATGAATTTCTCCAGTGCACAGAGTTTTCTAGCACATAGAAAGACTATTCTATCACATTGGTGAAATTTAAACCTAATTGATGATTTGCTTGATTAGACTCCTTGATGTTGATAATGTTTGATCGCGTCAGTCAATGATTGATGATGTTGATAGATTAGATGTCCATTGATCTCATGATAGGTGAGATTCGATGATTGATACTAGTAATTGAACTCATGATAGGCGAGTTGCATTGATTGATGAACCTCATGGTAGGCAAGGTTGAATAATTGATGAACCTCATGACAAGTAAGGTTAAATTGATTGATGAACCTCATGATAGGTTAGGTTGAATTGATTGATGAACCTCATGATAGGAAAGGTTGAATTGATTGATGAACCTCATGATAGGCGAGGTTGAATTGATCAATGAACCTCATGATTGGCGAGCTTAAATTGATTGATTGATGCTCATGATATTTGATCAAAGTCTCACCAAAGCTGATTAGATTGATAGGCTGATTGGTTTCGATTGATTGATTTGTTGATTGATGTTGATTGATTGATCGATTGATTTGTGATTTTGTGATCATAGGAGTCATTGACGAGTCTATATATTAGAGAGAATTTTCCTAGGACGTGGGATTTGATTCCACACCTAATGCTACCTAATGTAGCCATGATTACAAGATGCAGTTTTTCATCCCTGATTGATATGCCCCAGATTAGGATCAACAAGGGTTTGTTGAAAACCTTAGCAGAGAGGTGGCATAGTGCGCATAACACCTTCCATTTGCCCACTGGTGAGATCATAGTTACTCCAAAGGACATCTACCAGAATCTACAGATACCTGTGGTTGGAGAGCTTGTGTTATATGATTCTCTGGAGTAGGGCGAGACTGATGCATTGTACAGGGTATTTGAGGATGATACTATATGCAGCTATGAGATTCCCTGGAGGGATATGGTTGATGCTTACACCACTTTTCCTTCTATTCTTGTTGGATTTATTGGAGGGTTCCTTTGTCCTGATTGCAGGTCAAAGGGACTGTTAGTTGGATGGGGGTGGATTCTTGAGAGAATGATTGCTCAGGGTACCAGATACGCATGGGGATGTTGCATGCTCGCACATCTATACCATGATCTACACCAGGTGGTCTACCTTCGAGGGGCCAGTTTATCAGTGGGGGTCACATTGCTTCAAGTCTGGGCCTGGGAGCATATAGCAGTTACTCGGCTAGTTGGAGATAGACAACAACCTACCATGAGGTTGTATGTACATATTTATGTCACTCAACTTACTCATCCTAGGTTGGGAAAACTAGAGTACTGGAGGAGGACACTAGATGATTTAGAGTTAGTGGTATGGTGGCCTTATCTTGATTGCGAGTAGTGGCCAGAGGATGAAACTAAGATGCCATTTTTGTGTTAGTATATGTACCTGATTAGCCATAAATGATTCATTATTGAGAGATTCATGTTGTTGAGAGCACTGAGGTAGTATGGCAGAGTGCAAGGTACACCTAAGGGAGTGGCCCATTATGCACGGTGACGAGAGGATGCTACAAAGTGGGGACCGGTTTTGTCTTATGATGTAGTAGTTCAACATTTCCAAGGGTTACAGGCCATCATTTGGGAGGTGCATCCAGAGATCACTGATGCGCTGATATTGTAGGAGTATGCACAATACATGTTCTTGCATCCTTTCCCATGGATTATCATCCTAGATGAGCTAGTACCATTGTTAGAGGAGGAGGGGGTAGGAGGTCATGGGCATAGGCGGCGGAGAGGTGGACGAGATGAGGAGGAGGAGTGGGAGGAGGAGGAGGAGGAGGAGACCAGTGATGATGGGGATGGAGATGGAGATGATAATGATGGGGGTGATGATGGAGGTGATGGGGGTGGAGGAGGGCCAAGTCCTGATGTTGGAGAGATGAGAGTGCCTCACAAGAGGTGACGTGTGGAGATTCGGCTACCCTCACTGCAACAGTAGACACAGATTGTTGTGATACAAGTTCAGGTTGGGACACTATAGGGTCAGCTTGAGCAGGTTTAGGCATTACTAGCGCAAGCCTAGGGGTAGGTTTAGATACCGATAGTTGAGAGGGATGTTGCTAGACAACAGGTAAAATAGATACATGCCCAACTTACCCAGGTCTAGGCTCAGGTTCAGGGACAGGTATAGATGCAAGGGAAAATTTCCACGTTGACTGCTAAGAGGGACACCTTGAGACGACGGGTGGAGCAGGACGAGGGTTTTACCAAGAGATTATAGCAAGCTGCAACGACTGTCGATTCATCAGATTATTTCAGAGAGGTTTGTTGTACTAATCAGGAGATCGAGTTCTATAGAGTTCAATATCATGATGCGATGCCTCCAGAGTGGCAATAGAGTTTTTCACAATCTCAGTCGAGTAGGTCCTTGTCTCATACCACAAGCAGAGGGGTGACACAACCACTTCCTAGAGATAGGAGAGATCCTGGTGCAGGTCCATCAGGTAGACATACTAGTTTGTCTAGTGGGGGAGGCCCTAATCATGTGATGCCAACACCGTCTGGGGGGAGCATGACAGAGCTCTAATTTTAAATTTTCTTATGTACTTGTGGACATGTATACACTGATGCATTTGAGACACTGATGATGTACATCTTGATTTTAGACATTATGATACACTACCATTTTTTATATTGATGTATCTCTTTATATCCTTGGATATCCTTGTACACTTTGACATTATAATTTTGAGGTTATATGATATGCGGCGATGATTATGATCTATGTGTCTATATGATGTTTATATGATGATGATCATGATGATTATGATGGATGTGTTTGATTTCTATTTGATGATGATCATGATGATTATGATGGATGCATTTGATTTTTATTATTTATGCTATGTGATGTTCTATATGATGATGATATGATATGTTATGGATGCAAAATATGGTGCAATTGATGTGTTATGATTCTATGATGCTTTATGAATGATGCCTATATGATGGATTTTATTATGTCAATAAAATGTGATGCATTTTATGTTTTTATACTTTTCTAATGCAAATAAATGATGCAATGAATGAATGATGTATGAAATGATCACATGATGGTGTATAGTTCTATGAGTTTATTATGTTTATATGATCATGATGATTATGTAATGATGATGCTTATGTGATGATGATTTTGGGATGTATGCAATGATGATATGATAATGCCCAATTAATGATTCTATATGCTTAATGGATAAGGTTTTATGCTATGTGAGATAGATTTTATTATGAAAATGATGTATGATGTGTATGCAATGATCCAATTATTCCTTTGTTAGTGTTGGATTTGAGTAATAACAAATTCATCTTCACTATTGGTTTTAGATGTTCATAAAAATGGCATTATTTTTTTTTTTTACCAATCATGTTTCTTCAACAACTTTTTCTTCTTGGAAATCTTACTCTGCTGGACATGTCTTTCAATCATCTTATGTGAATCCAAGATCCATTTTATAAAATTATTAAATGATTTCCGTAATGCATTAAGTTCAATTATGCCCCTATTAAAATAGAGATGTTTTTGGAAATCTTACTTTGTTGGACATGTCTTTCAATCATCTTAATGGACCAATTTCTTAATCCATTAATAATTTATGAAATGATTTGGATCATGCAAGTGAGATGGAATGCACTTATTTTTGTGTTTTTTGATGCAAATATTATGATGTGATGTATGGATGGATGAATGATGTGATAAGGTTTTTCTAATGTATGCAAATGATGATGCAACTGATGTGCAACTATATGAGAATGATGCGTTTTTGGAAATTTCAAGTGTACTCAATCCATTGGTGCCAGAGATAACATCTTCATGAAATTGTTGCAGCTTTGGAAATCCCATAGCTATAGATGCGAGCTAACATGGATGCAATCTAACTTAACCATGTAGATCTAATATGCAAATGTTGTCATTTGTAACAACCGATTTGTCGTGCTTTTTATCATCATTGAGAATTTAAAATGTTGAAAGTGAGTACAAGCATTGATGGCATATTTAGACCATGATGACCTAAGTACTACTTACATGATTTTTGATATTGCAAGTTAACAAAAGCATCTAAGTATAATTGAAACAAGATGACCTGAGTATTGCTTGCATAAATAGATAAGAGTTAACTGTTTTCCTATGCAAATTCAGAATGTCATTACTGATACTTTGTAGAGCACGTCTTGTGACAATTTGCAGAGTAATAAGGATCAACTCAAAGACAACAGACAAAGAAAAATCATACTCCTTCTTGGCTCCTCTAGTTCAATACATCATCGAGGTGCTCCAAAGATATGATAACAAAAAACAAAGTTCAACAGTTGAACATTCATGCCATAGTGATAAAGCCATGATTCAGAAGAACATCATCCATTTAAGGTTTGGTTTGATTTGGCTATTTGATTTGGATGGTTGATGTGTTACTGTTTGTGATTGATGTTCAATGTTGGGTTGCACTATGATCATTTTTTGTTGTATTTTTCCTACTACTGTTTGTCTGTTGGTTTAAGATCAAAGTTTATTGCTCCCAGTGAGTTCAGGATTTTCCCCCCAGTCTAGGGTGAGATACGACCACGATGCCAGGATATGTACATGAATATTTCTGATGATAGGCGGATTAATGGCGAAAGCGAATGGTCGGCATGCTAAAATAGATGGAAAAGCTAACCTATCACAAATAGTGCTTGTTGTCAGGTTTTCACTACTTATTTTTATTGCACTTTTTCAGATTTTATGATTTTATTGATTTTTTTATTTTTCAATTTTTTGTATTTTTCTTTTTCCTTTTTTGGATTTTTGACCTTTTTCTAATTTTTTTTGTTGTTACCAAGATGCCTGTTTTCCAAGTTTTCATCAAGGCAACCATTTTTTTAGGACATTTTCTAATATTTTTCTATTTTTTCAAGACTTTTTTCAATGCATTGGATGATTCAGGTGTAGAACTTCTTGAGATGCAGGCTATTGAGGGGTTCATCAAACAAATTCCCTTCTGGTGTGGACAACTGATATGCTCCTAATCCAAAGATTGATACAATGACAAAGGGACCTAGCCAGTTGGGTTCGAATTTCCCCTTCTCTCGATCTTGTTGGTTACAAGGATTTTCTTTTAGGACTATGTCACCCACCTGAAATGTTGTAGGCTTTACTCTGTGATTGTAACTTTTTGATATCATCTGCTAATATCCTTTCAAGTGGTCTATGGCATACTAATGACATTCATCCAATAGTTCTAATTCCTATAACCTAGGCACTCTGTAATCCTCATCTGAAATGATCCCCTTTAGTGACACTCGGAGTGATGGTAGTTCAACCTCAATAGGTAGAATGGCCTCTACTCCATAGACTAAAGCATAGGGTGTGGTTCCTGTCGAGGTGAAAATGCTTTTTCTATAAGCCCATAAAGTAGGCTTCAGTTGAACATGCCAATCACGTCCAACCTCATTAATGGTTTTCTTCAAGATTTTCAGGATAGTCTTGTTTGAGGCCTCTACTTGGTTGTTTCCTTGAGGATAGTAGGGTGTCAAAAACCAATGTTGTATATGGAACCTCTCACAGAGTTCTTGGACATCCTGGTTCTTGAAGGGTCTGTCGTTATCAGTGATAATGGATTTAGGGATGCCTTACTAACAGATGATATAATTCAGGATGAATGATGAGATTTGATTTCCTGTGATGGTGGTTAGGGGAACCGCTTCAATCCAATTCATAAAGTACTATATGGTTGTGGTGATAAGCTTGTGTCCATTAAATGAAGATGGATGAATCTTTCCTATGAGGTCCAATCCCAACTGACAAAAAGGCCAAGTTGATGTGAAAGGTTGCAACTCTTGTGTCGGTGCATGTATCAAGTTTCCATGGATTTGACATTTTGTGCACCTTTTGATGTATTGGAATGACTCCTCCATATTTGGCCAATAATATCCCAAATGTAGGAATTTCTTAGCTAAAGTTAGGCCACTTGAATGTGTGCCTCAGATACCATCATGGAACTCGCGTAAAGAAGTTTCAACTTCGTTATGTTCTAGACACTAAAGGATAGTACTATCAAGACCTCATCAATAAAGCACATCGACTATTAGGGTGTGTCGAGCTACTTTTCAGATGAAATTTCACTTTTGGTTCTGAGATAAATCAAGTGGGAGGGTATTGTCTTTCAGATAGGTGTATATTTTCCCGTAGATGGAAGCATCAACTTCGGCTAAATGGTAGATGACTTGGGATTCATGGTTGTCATAGGATGGGTTGAACAGTTGTTCCACCATGAACTCATAATGGGCTCGTTTCTCAGGAATTTGTAAGAGAGAAGCAATAACAGCCATGGCATCAACAACTTTAATGTTGTCGCCTCTAGGAATCTACTCAAATTTTATTTCTAAAAAGTACTTTTTGAAGTCATCAACCATTATTTTATATGGCATTAATTTTTCATCTTTTTTTGGTAATCATCGTTCACCTAGTTAATGACTAACTGAGAATCACCATAGACATGTAACTCTATGATCTTCCAATCGACTACTACTTTGATTCCAATGATCAATGCTTCGTATTCAGTTGTGTTGTTGGTGCAAGGAAACATCAGTTTGTAGTACTTGGGAATGGTATGTCCTTGTGGCAAGATAAAAAATATTCTTGTTCGTGATCCATGTTGTGTATAAGAGCCATCAAAGTACAACATTGTTGTGTAGATATTATAAGGACATCAACATCTAGAAATTAAATGTTCATTAGATGATTTTCTTGCAATGGTGCTTCAACTAGTTGATTTGCTATGGCTTGACCCTTGATGGATTTTTTGTTTACGTACTGGATGTCAAACTCACTCAATATCATGACCCATTTAGCTAGTCTTCCTGTTAGGGAAGCTTTGCTGAGCAGATATTTTAATGGATCAATTTTAGTAATGAGTTTGATGGTGTGAGTCAATATGCAATGTCTAAGTTGTTGGGTAGCAAATACTACCACCAAACAGGCTTTCTCAATAAAGGTGTAATTGATCTCATAACCATTCAAGGTCCTACTGATATAATAGATTGCCCTTTCCTTTCTTATAGAATCTTCTTGTGCCAATAAAGCTCCTAAAGATATCTCAGTTGTTGCAATATAAAATATTAATGGCTTTCCTTCAGTTGGTGGTACTAGTATTGGTGGTGACATCAGATATTGCTTGCGTTGATTGAAGGCGGCTTCACACTTCTCATCCCACTTGAAAGACACATTCTTGTGGAGCAAGTGGTTGAAGGGGTGAGTTTTTTCAGCTAGTTGTACGATGAACCTCTGGATAGATTGGAATATTCCTTGCAAAGATTTGAGCTAGTTGATATTTTTAGGAGGCATCTCCATGATGGCTTTGACCTTTGTAGGATCCACCTCAATACCTTTGGCTAACACAATGTATCCCAAGAGCTTAGCTGATGTTACATCGAACACACATTTATTGGGATTTAGTCTCACGTTGAACTTCTCCAATCTAGTGAAGATTTAGTCTAGAATTTCTAGGTGTCCTTCTCTAGTGTAGGATCTTTCCAAAAGATCATCTACGTAGTCCTCCATAAAAGTGTACATCATGTCATGGAAGATGGTGGTCATTGCTCTCTGATATGTGGCTCCAACATTTTTCAACCCAAAAGGCATTACATTCTAGAAGAAAGCACCCCAAGGACATGTGAAGGTTGCTTTGTCTTGATCTTCAGGTGCAATTTTTATCTGATTGCCTAAAAATCCATCCATAAGTGATAACATTTTGTGTCCCACTGTCAAGTCTACAATGATATCAATGTTAGGTAGACGAAAATCATCTTTTGGGAAAGCTTTGTTAAGGTCTCTGAAGTCTATACATATCCAGATGCTTTTATCTGGTTTCGATACTGGCACAATATTTGATATCCACTTGGCATAGTCAATAGTTCTGATAAACCCCACATCCAGTAGCTTCTTTAATTCAGCTTTTACCAAGAGAGCGATATGAGGGTGCATTTTTCTCAACTTTTTATTCACTGGTTTTATGCTAGGTGGTAGTGATAAATGATGCATGATGATTTATGGATCTATGCCTGGCATGTCAGCATAAGACTAGGCAAAGTTGATCTACCTCTCTTTAAAGAATTTAGTTAAACTGGGTTTTTCCTCCTTTATCATGGAAGTCGCGAGTTGCAGGGTCTTTACTATTTCATTTGTGCCAACATTGATAGACTGTGTAGGCTCAATCAACACTAACGATCTCTCCTAATAGTGCTCAGGGAGAGTGTCAAATCGTCCATCTCTCGGTGCCTCGGAGAGGTTTTCACCTTGAGATACACTCTTTATTTTTACTTTTTCTGGATCTAATAGTGCAATTAAATGGTTTTCACCATTAGATCTACTTTTGGTATTCATTTTGCAATTGGAAGATTTATCACTTCCCTTGTCTGAACTTCCGTTATGAGATTCAATGATGGAACATGTTTCAGGGTTATCAAAACTGAGGAAGTTAATGATGGTGTCATCATTCGGAAAGATGGGTAGATCAAACAGCTCAGATTGGTTCGGGTCAATCAATTTGGGGTGTAATAATGGCATGGAATGATCAAATTGGCTAAGGCTGGAAAGGGTAAGCATCATGATGGAAATATCATCAAAATGTCCAATGGAAATATCGAGGTCTAAGATGTTACTCCCTTATGAAGTATCTATCTCACTAGAAGAATGATCATCTTCACTTGAGTCATTGATATTCTGTGATCCAATTTCAAGTGGTTAATAACTCAAGCTATGTCCCTCTATATGTGTTGGTGTATACTTTTGTACCACATCAATCTCCTTATCGTGACAAGACTCTTCAGAGAGGGAAACCCATTCATATTATGTTTTAGAACTATCTCTTAATTAAATGATTCTCTCAACAACTTTTCATCTGGTTTCTTCTTTTGATTCTTCCTTGTACCCTAATCCCATCTTATCCTTTGAATTAATTGTGATGAGTTGTATTGGTTCTATGATTCCTTCATTTCTTTTACCAATAGGACCTTTTCCCTTATATCCCATCTTTTCGAAGATTGTCTTTCCTTTTCCATACTACACTGTCAGTACATTTGAAGTGGATGCTTGTGATTGCTCTTCATCCTTGTACAACCAATTCAAAACCTCATTGTCTTCTGATTCATCCACTAAGGTGACTACTCTTACAAATTTTCCATCAAATATTGTTGTTGTTTTTGATGATTGTTTTCTTGATGTTGATGGTTGTCCAAATGACTTAGGAGAAGATGAAAGTTGTGATAAACACAAGGATTTCTCAAATGATTATTCCCCCATGCCTTTGTCTTTCAATTGGATCTTTTCAACCTATTTTGATAAGGCATTGAGTTGAATTTCGTGATTCGATGGAGTAGACTCACTAATTCTCTTATCTTTTGATTGGTCCTTTTTCTCCACCCACTTTGACAAGGCATTTAGTTGTTTTTCACTGTTGGATGAACTAGGAGTTGTTGCTTCCCTGTTGTGAGGTACAAAAGTGTCCTAGTTTGTTCTGAGTGTGTTGTAGTATTGGGGGTTTTTGGAATCAGTAGCAATAGCGATCTCTTGTTCATTAAAAGGAAATTTCAAACACTGGTGATATGTCGATGGCATAGCTTGTATCTCATGAATCCACAGACGTCCCAAGAGTATGTTGTATGTCAATTATTTTTCCAACACTTGGCATACTATATCTTTGACAATTGGTCCTACTTGAATTGGTAGGACAATCAATCCTTGGGAGGATCTTTCTTCATCGTCATATGCTTTTATTGTGATTTTCCTCCTAGGATCAATAGCATTTTCATAATATCTGAGTGCACAGAAGAGTTTTAGAGTGCAGATATTTAATCCATCTCCTCCATCTATTAGAACACATTTAACACGATGTTTGTGGATTAAGACCTCAATGTGGAGGGAAGTGTTGTGCAGATGGGTGATGGATACATCATCATGTTCAAAAAATGATAAGCAGTGTGGTGCAATCAAATGTCCCACCATAGTCTGAAATTGGAAAACTTCCAAGTTGTTTGGTACAGTGGTGGCCACTAGAGCTTGTACTAAGATTTGTTTATGTGCTGGTGAAATCTTGAGAATCTCTAATATGGATATTTGAGTGGGTATCTTATGTAACTAGTCAATGATGTTATATTGAGTTGCAAGGACAATAGTAGTTGCTTTGGATGTGGAAGGGGTAGCTCCTTTCAATGTTACCTTGGCTTGACCTCTTGTGATTGCATTGATTGGTGAATTGTCTTATTTTTCTTTGATTTTAATGACATTGATTTGGTTATCATTTGCAGCAATTTTGGTGATCAAATTGATTGGCACAAGGTCATTTATTTGATGTGAGGTAGTGTTGATATCGTGGTGATGATTTTCAGTTGTAGCAAGGTTTCTTTGGTTCTT
>VDFB02079090.1:0-16739 GCA_007258455.2 Sequoia sempervirens | reverse complement strand
ATTATTATCATTTTCATCATATTATTTATCTCTTAATTAAATAAACAAAATTAAAAACTTTGTTTTATTTAATTATTATCATTATTGCTTCCTTTATAATTCTATCATAAATTAAATACACAAACTTAAATAATTTGTGTTATTTAATTGTTTTATCATGTTTCTTCTTAATTAAATAAAGATATTCTAAAACCTTTTATTTAATTATCATTCCCCTTTTGTTTTAATTTAATAAAAAAACCCTATAGTTTGATTTATTAAATTATTCAATCCTCTTTTTTTGCTAAATTTAAATAAATTAAATATTATTTAAATTTATGCACTATTCACTCACCAATAAAATTATTTTTTTAAAATTTAAATTAATTGCACTGTCATTCACGGGAAGAGCTTCCGGGACAAACCTATAGGAAATTCTCTCAACAACCTTCCACCCACCTTCCCTCTTATCTTGCCTGGTGTTTTCATGGGGAGAAACCATTCTCCATGATCAACTCCATCTTCTCATCCCATGCCCTTCAAATCTCCAGATTGAATCACAGCCCCTCATCCCATATCCCTATGCAATTGTGCTGCCGTGAAAGCTATAAATACAGCTCTTGGGCTACAGGAAATAGATCCTAACTTGTGCAATTTTACTCTGCAAGTTTTCCAGACATTCAAGCATTCAAGCAATCTAGTTTTAGGATCAATCTATGAAGCATCTATCAAGCTTTCTTTAGTATTTCATAGTTTACAATCATGGCTGTTTATAGTAGTTTATTTCTCATGAATTTTACTGTAGAATCATCTTAGTTGCATTATAGAATCATAATAGCTTAATTCTCATTCTCTAAGTGTCATTTCAATAGTTTAATTAGCTTACAAATCTGAGAGCTAAGTAGATTAGAGAAATCTTTAGAGTTAGAGAGCAATAGGATAGATTTATGTAGATTTGTAGTTTAAATTAGTTTAAATTTCTTAATCTTAGATGCAATGTCCTATTTAGAAGCGTAGATGCATGTTTAATTTGTCTTCCCCATTCTACCGCTTACAAATTGGCGCCCACCATGGGGCCTAACCCCATATTTTGCTTAATTTTTGAAAATTGTGTCCTACAGGTATCAGCGTGAAAGTTTTCGTAGAACCATGACTTTTTACAGCGCGCCGACGGTCTGTTTTAGCGCGTCGGGTTTCTATTTCAGCGCGCTGCTTCACTGTTTCAGCGCGCCGCTTCCCTGTCCTTAAAAGCAATTTTTTTTAATCTGGATCCGATGCGTCTGTGGCTAGACTTTATTTTTGTCTAATTTTGGAAAAAATTTACCAATCCTAGAATAGAAATGGATAAAATTTACCAATCCTAGGATGGAAATAGATAAAAATTGATCAATCCTAGGATAGAAACTTCATATTTATTTTGTGGGATTAAAAATGAACATTATGCTGTTATGGAGCAATATCTCCATATAGATTAGCTAACTTGTCTTTTGGGTTTTAAAAAGAACAATTTCTCTGCTGTGATTGGGTGATATGTTTATGTTCTCCCCTTAACTGGGTGTATCAGAATACCAGACTCACTATTACTTTACGCATTTTCAAGATTTTTAAAACCTTTAGACAGCTCCAGAGGGGAAAGTACTCTCACCCCATGGAATGACCAGTGGGGACAACCAGCCATGGTATTCCAACCCACTTAAAAATTTATGTGAATTTGGGGAAACCCTCTTTCAACGGAAGTGTGCAGGATAACCATCCCCAAAATCTTTGTTCTAAAGATTGGGAGGTCTCTCGAGGGAGTTTATCCATTTGTCGCTCTGAACAGAAACCCTATCTAAGAACCTAGAACTAGAAGCACGCTTGTCAGTTTCTAAACATTGTAATACTCGGCGGTGCAGGGGCGGGGAAGAATCTACCCTCAAGCACTCACCATATAATTGCCAAGGACTATTTGCTCAGGGGATCTGATATCCACTTCCGTCACTCTGAGTACGCACTTGGAAAAGAGAAAAACACAGGCGCCCTCTAGGGGGTGACATTGTTGTGTGAGTTGACACAATTCCAAGCTGTGGGCCATTCGAGTATATAACGATGACCTTTTGTCTCTAGGAGTGAGTCTATCTGAAGTGTCTTATTTGTTATAAACCAGTAAAAATCAAAAAGAATCATGCTTGATTCTTAAGAACATACACTATCTGTTTAGATTCTAGGATTTTTAAAAGACAACCATTCTATTATTGCTTGCTGTGTTTTCTCTCATTAAGCTCAGATAAGATCATCACAAGAAAATCCTCAAAATCAAAACACTTGTAGATTTCTCATGATTCGAGATTGGGTATCCACCAATTTTGTCAAGAAATCTCTTGCCAAACGAATCGGAAAACCAAAGAAAACACTTTCATACAAACAACTTCTAAGAAAGCAGTGATTTCTATACCAAAGCAGGAAAGTTCTACTCCAACATAGGACTTTTATTCATAGGTATCATGATTTTTCTAGAGGTTATATGGATGACTATGCTGTAGCTCTCTTAGATTCACAAGAATTTTATCAAAGAAGAGCTCTTAGGCAACACCACAATCACAGTCAAAGAATTCGTCCAAAATACATCCCACAACCAGCAATACAATACGATACCAGACCAAGTGAGTTTCATAGAATAAGATAGTTTCTGTCTTAGCAACTCATGGTTCTATTTTAGCATGTCAGGTCTCTGTTTCAGCGCGTCGAGTCTCTGTTTTAGTGCTTCTAGTCTCTGTTTCAGTGCGTCCAGTTTCTATTTCAGCGCGTCCGGTTTCTGTTTCAGCGTGTCCAGTCTCTGTTTCAGTGCATCAAGTCTCTGTTTCAGTGCATACGGTCTCTATTTCAACACATACAATCTCTATTCCAGTGCTTTAGGTTTATGTTCTAGCGCATCCCAGCTCTGTTTTAGCGCTTCAGAAAGTCAAAAAAATAGAGAGTTGATAAGATATTTTATCAGTTTTCCCATATCGATAACAAGGTTTTCATCAATCTAGAACATTTTTTTTCACAGTCCAAAACACTGGGGTCATACAAAAGGAAAAATTTACCCTTACACCTAGATCTTGAAACATCTTGCAAAGTGTCATTATCACCAAATCTGAGATTTTCTGTCAAAGTTTCCCTATCAAGGATTTTATCATCCTTTCATCACGAAACTAGATAAGACTAAATCAGATTTTAAATAAAAAAACCTCAACACTTCAATCAAAAATCCAAGATCAAAGTATAGAGTAAAACTCTAACGTTTGTATGCCTATTTTCACACGATCAGCATATCAAAAACAACAACAAGAGGAAAATAAAAGAATAGTAGCCATGGCTGAAGAAAACCCTTGGGAATGATATAGCAACACTGATCCTCTCACTAACTCACATGAGAAAGAAATATCTGCAGAGGAAATCGAGAAAGTTCAACAAGACCCTCATTTCCATAAATTTATGGAAAAGATGCTAGAGCAAGATATGGAAAAGTATCTTCTATTATTAGCTGAAAAAGGTGCTAAGCTTCCTAAAGACTTTGATGTCAATCAACTCAAGGAAATGACCACACCCCAACCAACTAGTATGGAAAACCCAAATCAAATAGATGCTTTGACAAAACAAATCCAACAGTTACAATTATAGTTCCAAAATATCCAACAAGGGCCAACAAAGAGGTATTCCTTAAAAGACATTTGCCCTTATCCATTCGATTCAAGCATTAACATGATACCATTTCCATGGTATTTTGAATACCCAACGTATAACAAATACAATGGAAGAACCGATCCATTTGATCACGTACAGGAATTTCAAGCCATGAGCATAGAGTTCGCACACGAGGACTCTTACTACGATTATTTCCAAGAAGCTTAGGAAACACTTGCATGGAGTGGTTTTCTAAATTAGAACCTGAGATTCAATCCTTTGAAGAACTAATCAACAGGTTCATAAATAATAATCTTTACCCAACATCCAAATGGGTAACCTGTAAAAGAACCCTACAACACCAAACAAGCAAGCAAAGGGGTAAAGTTTCTTTCCTTTCTCCAACGATGGAGAAGGCTATTTGCTAACACGCTAGATCCATTCCCAAGAGGAGAAGAGGAGATGTTCATTGATAACCCCTAGCGGGATTGATATGGATTATTTAAATGAGATTATATTATCACCCCCAACAACAAATAAACGAAAAGCCAAGATTTCGTAAAAGCAACGTTAAATACCGAATGTATACTCATGATCGCATACACACAATAGCTCCAAACCAAAGTATTCACCTTGACACCAACCACTACAAACAAACAAAACAATGGTTTTAATGTCAAACAAAGTAGTGATCAAGGAAATAATCAAAACAGTGGAGAAACAAAAGCCCAATCATTCCAACGACCCTCCAATAAACGAAAATTCACACCATTAGGACAATCATTGGAATCAGTCCTCAAAGAATTTTTAAACGAAAAACTCATTCAAGTGCAAGAGGCTAGAAATTGGGACCCTCAAGTCAAACCATCATGGTGGAATGACTTACATTACTGTCACTATCATCAAAATAAAGGTCACATGACTAAAAATTGTTGGCAATTAAAACATGCAGTACAAGACCTCATAGATCAAAAGAAAGTATTCGTAGAGGGCCCTCAAACAAACAAAGATCATACAACATTCAAAAATCCTCTACCCAATTATCAGAAGGGAGAATCCTCTTCCGCAAACACCAAAGGCAAGAACGTCGGTTATGTTTATGACACAATGATTCTTTGTTTTTCTGCTGCCAAAGAGGATGAAGAGTTATGCAATCAAATCAATCGGAACAATGACATTACATCTACCAATTTGGTACAACATATGGACAAATCTAAAAACCAAATTAATGTAATCACACTCAAAGGAAAACAAGAGTACCAACCGGTTAATGCCACAACAAGGGCACAATCCAAAGTTATATTGAAAGGAGCATCAATATCATCCCCATCTGTGGATCCTCCCTCTAATCAATATAATCTCATCGATCAATTGTAGAAAATACTGGCACAAATATCCATCTTGGAACTTTTAAAAATTTCCCCATCACACAAAGAGGTTCTTGAACAAGCTCTTGTATCAACCACGGTACCTAACAATCTAGATGTGTGTCAGTTCCAAGCTATGGTGGGACATCTATCCACACCTCATTGCCTTTCATTCTCCGAACATGATGATGTATCACTCACCCATCCACATAATTCCACTCTTCACATTGAAGTCCTCATCCATAAACACCGTGTAAAGCGTGTTATGATAGATGGAGGGGCTGGTTTAAATATTTGTACCTTAAAGCTGATTCATGCACTAGGATACTCAGATGAAGCCATTGATACAAGAAGAAAAATCACAATCAAAGCATATGATGAAGAAGAAAGGTCCTCTAAAGGGTTGATCATATTACCCATTCAAGTGGGGCCTATTGTCCAAAAAGTGGTTTTCCAAGTCTTAGATAGGGAACTAACATACAACATACTGTTGGGATGCCCTTAGATCCATGATATGCAAGCAGTACCTTCTACCTATCATCAATGCCTGAAATTTCCTGTCAATGGACAGGAGGTAACAATCACAGCAGACTACAATGACACCCAAGCTTGTCATACATTGAAGACATCTCAGGATACATTCATACCTCACAATAGAGAAGTTAGCACATCAGATGGTGAGCAACAGTAGAGCTTCATATCAAAATGGCTTCCAAAACAACAAAAATCACAAGAGATAAGGGTGGCACAATCTAACCCTTCAAATGTTAAAGAACAATTGGCTCCACTCTCACATCAATTCACCAAGGAAGTACAAATAAGTGACAAAGGAATAAGTGAATATAGTGTGGGAAACTCATTTCATCTATCACAAATGTTACCCTCCTTACAAACATATGGACACCCATCTACAATCACCCAAAATTCAGAACAATATACAACAGCATTAGATGGCAGATTTGTAAAAGCTGGGAACTTAGATGAAGAATCAGAAGATAAGGCCATACTAAATTGGCTTTATAAGGATGAGGAAGCTTCCACTTCCACAAGTAATATCATAGAGACAAATCAATATGGAAAGGGAAAAACTATTTTGGAGAAGATGGGATATTCAGGACAGGGACCTCTTGGGTTAAGGAAACAAGGCATAACAGAACCAATCCAACCTCTTACGCTCCAACATAAGGATAAAACGGGACTAGGATATGCAACAAAACAAGGATCTCTTGATTGAGGGAAACAAAGTATAACAGAACCAATCCAAGTTCTCGCAATTCAACAGAATGGTAGAACTGGACTAGGATACATAGAAGGAGCAAGAGCAGAAATCACCAATAAAACTGTGGAGCGTATTCTTCAAATACAGGATAACTCTGAAATGGATTCAAATGAATATGAGTGGGACAAATTATTAGATGTTTCCTATGAAGATATTCAGATTGACATTATCAAAAAGTATAACCCCAAACATGAGGAGGGTCAAAGCTCAAATTTTAATCCTCTTGTCTTTACAACACAAAGTTTCAATGACTCAAGTGAAGATGAACGGACATCGATTGAGATAAATGATGTGGAAGAAAATACCTTTGTAGGCCTCGAAATAACCACTAACAACCTCAACAACATTTCTGTCTGAGCTTTCACAATCGCTGACCTCAACCCATCTAATGATTCATTGCCTTTACTATATCCTGAGCTTATCGAATGGGAACTCCAACACCCTATTGATCTCCCTATTTTTGACAATGATTCCACCATTATTAATTACCTTTGCTGTGAGGAATCCAATACTTGTTCTACCAATACTTCTTTTAATGATGCTTTTAGGCAGGAGGATGCCAAGCCTTCCAGTTGCAAAAATATGAAAGAAAAAAATGGATCTAATGGTGAAAACCATTCTATGGCAGTATTTGATCCTAAAATAGTAAAAACAAAGAATGCATCCAATGGTGAAAACCTCATTGAGGCACCAAAGGATGGAAGGTTTGACATCCTCCCACAACATTACCATGAAAGATCATCAGTGTTGATAGAACCCACATAGTCTATTAATATTGGCACAGCAGAGAAAGTAAGAATCCTACACCTGGCAGCATCCATGACAGATACAAAAAAGCCAGATTTTATCAAATTCTTTGAAGAACTATGCATCAATTTTGCTTGGTCATACTCTGACATGCCAGGCTTAGACACATCTCATTATGCATCACTTATCCTTACCAACTGGCACTAAACCAGTAAAACAGAAGCTGAGAAAAATGCATCCACATGTTGCATTATTAGTAAAAAATGATTTGAAGAAACTACTAGATGCTGGATTTATTAGATCTATTGATTATGCGGAATGGATATCCAAAATTTTACCTGTTTCAAAGCTAGATAACACCATTAGAATATGTACTGATTTCTGGGATTTAAATAAAGCATGTCCAAAGGATGATTTTCCTTTACCAAACATAGACATGATTGTAGATCTAACAGCTGGCCATCAAATGCTATCACTCATGGATGGATTTTCAGGATACAATCAAATCAAAATAGCTCCTAAAGACCAAGAAAAGACAACATTTACATGTCCATGGGGTACCTTTTGCTGGAACATCATGCCTTTTGGGTTAAAGAATGCAGGAGCTACATACCAGCGAGCTATGACAACAATCTTCCATGATATGATGCACACCTTCATGGAGGACTATGTGGACGACATCTTAGCCAAATCTTACACCAGAGAAGGACATCTTGAGATACTGGGCAAAATATTTGACAGGTTGGAGAAATTTAAAGTCAGATTAAATCCCAAGAAATGTGCCTTTGGAGTAACATCAGCAAAACTCCTTGGATACATAGTTTCTACAAAAGGAATTGAAGTAGATCCAGCAAAAGTTAAAGCCATTATGGAAATTCCAAATTCCTAAGAATAAATATCAACACATCGAGATCTCTACAGTCGTAATTCACAGTCCATCGTAAGATTCATCTCCTCAACTAGCGCATTCTGTCATCCATTCAAACCATCTTTGCATAAAATGTACTTTAAATGGGATGAACAATGTGAGAGTAATTTCAATCAAATCAAGCATTATTTGATGACACCACCAATCTTGGTGCCACCCAGTGAAGACAAGCCATTATTGCTATATATTGCAACAACAGATATCTCTTTGGGAGCCTTGCTAGTACAAGAGGACAGAGAAGGAAAGGAACAGGAAATATACTATATCGGTAGGACACTCAATGGACATGAAGTAAACTACACCTTCATTGAAAAATCATGCTTAGCAGTAGTATTTTGCAACACAAAGTTGGCATTAACTATATGTTCACTCTGACAATCGCCAAGCTCATTGCAAAATTCGATCCTCTCAAGTATTTACTAAGCAAAGTAGCTTTAACAGGAAGGTTGGCAAAGTGGGTCATGCTCCTCAGTGAGTTTGACATTCAGTATGTTGAAAGGCGAGCTATCAAAGGACAAGTCATCACCGACCAATTAGCAGAAGCTCCATTATCAGACTATCATCCTATGACCATGGAATTTCCTGATGCGGATATCCTCAACATTACAACACAACCATGGCAACTCTACTTCGATGGATCCCACACACGACATGGATCAGGGGCAGGAATTTTATTTGTTACACCTCTTGGGCACACAATTCCACGATCTTACAGGCCTACCTTCCGTTACACTAACAATGCGGCAGAACATGAAGCTTTGATCCTTGGAATTAAAGTAGCTATTGACTAGAAAATCATAGAACTACAGGTGTATGGAGACTCCCAGTTAATCATCTATCAAGTCAACAATGATTACCAAACTAAGGATGACACACTGATTTTATACAAGAGACTGGTAGATGATCTAAGAAAATACTTCATAGAAATCAAATTTGAGTAGATACCAAGATTAGAGAACAAAGCAGTAGATGCCATGGCCACAATAGCATCTCTACTACAGATGCCTGAAATGCAAGATCGTTATCGATTTATTGTAGAACAAGTGTCAAATCCTACATACACAAATCCAAAATCCCAAACCATAAGCCTTTTGGATAGTACCCAATCTTCCATTTATGGAGACATTTATACTTACCTAAAAGATAATATCTTACTGCCAGATACTTCTCGCAACCAAAAGCCCAACTTCATACGCCAATCCGCCAAACATACCATTATTGCTGACACCCTTTACCGTCGAGGCCTAGATGGTACTCTTTTGCATTGTTTAGAGCATAACTAATCCGCTTCCTCTTTACATGAGGTCCATGAAGGAATTTTTGGTACACATTCAAGTGGATTATCTTTAGCCAAGAAACTCCTTCGTTTGGGGTATTACTGGCCACACATGGAGCAAGAATCTTACCAGTTTGTTAAGAGATGCCAAAAATGTCAAATTCATGGCAACCTTATACATGCACCAGCATAGGAGCTCCATCCATTTGCAACTACATGGCCTTTTTGTCAGTGGGGATTGGACTTGGTAGGGAAAATAAACCCATCTTCATCTAATTGACACAAGTTCATTATCACAACAATAGAATATTTTACAAAATGGGTGGAGGCGGTTCCCTTAACCACAATCACTGGGAAGCAAATATCATCTTTCATACTTAATTATCTCATTTGTAGATATGGGATACCCCAGTCGATCATTACAGATAATGGCAGGCCTTTCAAGAACCAAGACGTCCAAGAGCTGCGTGAAAAGTTCCACATCCAACATCGCTTTTCTACCCCGTATTACCCTCAAGGTAATGGGCAAGCAGAAGCATCCAACAAAACAATCTTAAAGATTCTCAAGAAGACTGTAAATGAGGTAGGGTGTGATTGGCACGTTCAGCTTAACCCTGCTCTTTGGGCTTACAGGACTAGCATTAGAACACCAACAGGGGCTACGCCATATGCTCTTGTTTATGGACCAGAAGCAATATTACCTATCGAGGTAGAAATTCCATCCCTTCGAGTTTCACTAAAGGGACTCATTTCAGATGAAGATTATAGGATCTCTAGACTTCAAGAATTAGAGCTACTTGATGAATGTTGACAACAAGTCATGTAATCATTTTGACGTACTCTTAATAACAAAGAATGTCTAGGAACTATAATCATAGAAATAAGCCTAGAGTCTTTAGACGGAGACTTGGTCCCATTGTGAAAACCCTAGAAATCAAGCGCATGAGAAAAGAAGGGAAAATTTGAACCTAACCGGATAGGTCTTTATGTTAATAAGTATCGTGACTTCATGGATCAAGAGCATACCGCATTTTATCTACACCGTATATGAGATATGTTGGAGGAGCCTATGAACAACATTCATCTCGTGCAATTCTACACATGAGGACACCTATGCAGAACGGTCAATAAAATTGTCTTGATGAAACCCGCAAACAAAGGCCATGATATCAAAAAAACAAAACAAAAATAAAAAAGAAAAATACAAAAGAAAAAAAAAAAGAAAGAGGACACAATGAAAACAAGTGATGAAAACCTGGAAAATAGGCGCTACTTGTTATTTTCACCAGCTCTTCTATCTATTTAAATACAGTTTTGTCACGATTGTTTCCTTTCATATCATTTCCATCTATCATTTGGGATAATCATTATCACTATCCATATCATAGCAGATATATCATGTTTTACCCTAGCTTGGGGGCAACATCCTAGTGTTATCTGGTACAAATAGACTTTCAGCTTACCTGGAAAGACAGTCGAACATGACAACATCAAGTGGCAATACATCAAAATCCAAAAACATCAGAAAATCCATCAAAATCCAAAAACATCAGAAAATCCATCAAAATCCAAAAACATCAGAAAATCCATCAAAATACAAAAACATCAGAAAATCAAAAATCCAAAAACATCAGAAAATCAAAACCCAAACACATCAAAAAATTAGAAAAATCCATGCAAAAAAATTCATAAAATTGAAAACACAAAAATAGAGTCTACATCAATTGAAAGTGGAGTCTGTGTCAGTCGAACTACGTGGTCTCCGCGTGTATAAAGTAGGCAAGACTAATCTTTGATCAGTCCCCGAGACCCCTAGGATAGGTTTTTAGGTTACATCATTTGGTCAAACATATGAGAATATCATACAAACATCAGCACACACATCTCAACACTGATGATCTAATCTGAATAATGATTTGAAAATACATTAAGTAGAATTTGAATTGTTGTGCTTTTCATTTTATCATTTGGAGCTACTCGATGATGTATTGAACTAGAGAAGTAAGGAAGAAGAAGGATAACTTTTCTTTGTTTGTTGTTTGTGAGTTAGTCATTATTATTTTGTGAATTGTTGCAGGAAGTGCTCTACCAAGTATCATGGATGACATTCTGATTCACTTAAGAAAATGATTAATTCTTGTTTGTTTACGCAAGAAATGCTCAGGTCATCATTGGTCTATCTTATACCTTGATGCTTGTGTTCGCTTGCAATATCAAATATCATGAAAGAAATACTTAGGTCATCATTGGTCTATCTCATATCATTGATGCTTGTATTCTCTTTCAACATTTTAAAATAAAGCTCAGTGATGATACAAAGCAGAACAAAAAGATTATTGAAATGACACTTAGGTTTGCATTGATAAAATAGGATTGCATGGTTAACATAGATTGTATTCATAATAATACATCTGCAGAGTACTGGTTGCACAAGTAACAAAGATTCATTCACAAATAATGTTATCTTTTCTTATTAAAGATTGAGTATACTTGACACATACAATTTTCATAATAACATGCATATAAATTCATTTCTTCATCTCATCATAAATTTCACAATAAACATCTCATTTCGTGGCATCATATACACGTTATGTTACATCATGCATTTACGTCTCATCACATTTTCATTATCATATAATTACAAAATCATCATTCATTGCATACATATAGAAGGAATTTTACATCATCATACATTTACAACTCATTTCATATATCGTATATCCATACATCATTTTATATACATCAGTACATTTCATTCATACATCATTACATTTCATCACATTTCATTCATACATCATTACATATCATTCATACATCATTACATTTCATCACATTTTCATTCATACATCATTACATTTCATCATACATCATTACATTTCATTCGTATATCCATACATAATTTTATATACATCATTACATTTCATTCGTACATCATACATTTACAACTCATTTCATATATCGTATATCCATACATCATTTTATATACATCATTACATTTCATTCATACATCATTACATTTCATCATAAATCATTACATTTCATTCATACATCATTACATTTCATCATAAATCATTACATTTCATTCGTACATCATTACATCTCATCATATATCATTACATTTCATCACATTTCATTCGTACATCATTACATTTCATCACATTTCATTCGTACATCATTACATTTCATCACATTTCATTCATACATCATTACATATCATTCGTACATCATTAATTTCATCACATTTCATTCGTACATCATTACATTTCATCATAAATAATTACATTTCATTCGTACATCATTACATCTCATCATATATCATTACATTTCATCACATTTCATTCGTACATCATTACATTTCATCACATTTCATTCATACATCATTAAATTTCATTCATACATCATCACATTTCATTCGTACATCATATATCATTTACATTTCATTCATACATCATTACATTTCATTCGTACATCATTCATTTCCATCTCATATATCATACATCATTACATATCATTCGTACATCATTACATCTCATATATCATACATCATTACATTTCATTCGTACATCATTCATTTACATATATCATTACATTTCATTCATACATCATTCATTTACATTTCATCATCTCATTAAGAAAAGAAATAGACCATCAATATCATATCACATCATCATTAATGCATCCATACAAGCTAGTAAAATAAATCATCATAAAACATAGAAACTAAAATGCATCCATCACATCAATCATGTAGAACACATTATAAGATCAATGCATCCATCACATAAATCATGTAAAACATATCATAGATCAATCGAACCGCTGCACATATATATCTCATCAAATGTCAAGTATACAATGAAGTCTGAAAAGGATGAAAATAACATGTCAAAAATGGCTGTATATCTCTCAAAGGGTACACAAAAGATCTCAAGTGGTGCTCCCACCAGAAGGAGCAGGTCTCGCGCTAGTATCCGTACCACCATCAGATGTCCTAGGATCTCTCAGATCTCTCAGAAGAGGCTGTGTCACACCTCTGCTCACTGTCCTTGAATGAGTCCTCTCTGAGCGGGACAAGGCATAACTGACTCTCTTCTCTAGGAGAAAAGCTCATGATAACGGCTCCTGTAGAACTCAATCTCAGCACCTGCCCATGTGGCCTCTCACATGTAATCTACCACAGAGGTCCCATCTGCCACTCTCTGCAGTAGCCTGTGCTGTCTCTGCCATCTGTCTAATAGTATCTCGCTCTGTAGTCAATGTTGTGATCTGTGTCTGGGCAGTGGTCAACTGTGCCCGAACACCTGCTAGCTGAGCCTGTGTGGTCGCTGCTGCCTGTAGAGCCCCATCTCTCTCACCAATCAGAGAGGTAATCTGTGTCTGTGCAGTAGCTAGGTGTGCCTGCATTTGAGCCTGTGTTTGTGCTAGTAAGCCCTGCACCTATGCTAGCTGTCCCTGTAAGGTCTGAACCTGCACCTGTAGACCTGCAACCACAAATGGATCTGCCAACGAAGCAAATGTTCTCATTCTTTACGAGGCACACCAGTAGATGGCTCGGGCACCCGCCATGCCTGGCCTCCCCATCTCCGCCACACACACGCTACTATCATCGCTATTCCGTACCTATCACCGAGCCGCCTCCACATCCATCCTCCTTCTCCCTCGCCGTCAATTGAATTCGACTACCCACGCCGGTGCTGGTGGGCACAAAAGCAGGCCGGGCCGAAGCCGCATCGGGCTTCTGTACTAGCTCATCCGTAGTAATACGTGCGTGAGGGTATAGAGCCGTAAATTGTCCATAATTTCTGGAGTAATGGGTGTCGACAATATCCTCACATATAGATCCTATGCCGATGGTCAGTAGAGCACGATAACCCTCAACAAGTTTCCCATAAGGCAACCGGGACTCTAATCACCGGCTACATCTATCCATCGCCAACCGACAAGCAATTTCAGGCATACACCGCACAATACCATATCAGTTTCCAGACGCTGGCAATGTGAATTCCGCTTCCAAAATCCCGGCTCTTCCTGATCAAATACATCGAATCAGCCAAGAACCCCAACTCAATATCATCATCATCCTAGTCATCATAGTCTAAATACGGATGCCAGGTCACCATCTCCACATCATCGATGATCCGCCTCCAATAATAAAGCTTACCCATCATTTGCTGGGTAGGCCTGCCTCTGTAACGAAACACATAGGGTCTCATCGCTGGTCTCGCTAAAACTGGCACAAGATGCGTAACAACAATATGCTCCCATGCCCATACCTGGAGAAGGGTAGCTCCTGCCGATAAACTGCTACCACTGAGGTACACGATCCAATGCAAATCATGATAAAGCTGAGCAAGCATACACATGCCCCAAGCATATCTCGTCCTGTGTGCCACCAGACCCTCTAATACTCGACCCCATCTGAGAGATAGACCCTTTGACCTCTTATCAGGACAAAGGAATCCACCAATGAAGCCGACCAAAATAGAAGGAAGTGGAGCATATGACTCATAAATATCTATCCATGGAACCCACTCTCCCGCAACATGGGGATCCTGAAAGACTCTCCGCATAGCCTCTACCCCGCCAACCTCCTCTAAATCATGTACTACAATCTCTCCAACAAAAGGAATGCGAAGAATACGCCATACATCCTCTGGCGTCACATTCATCTCGCCAGTAGGTAAGTGAAAGGTGTTGTGGTCACTATGCCACCACTCCGCTAAGGCTATCAACAGACCCCTATTAAGTCTAATATGGGGCATATCCAGTAATGTCGCTAAACCGCAAGCGGTAATATGCTGTCTCTCATCAGGTGAAAGTTGCGGTATCATATCAAAAGGCCAAGGGAACTGCTCTCGCACCTGGATAACATCTAAATGCTCCTGTTATGATACAAACATAACATTTTAATCAAAATATCAAACATCAGGAGATCATCAAATTTTCAAAAATTGTGCTTTACCTATCAAACTATCAATTTATCAAGGAACCCTCATCTATCAATCGGGTTCATTCCTTCAGAAGGTTTAATTATTCCTCGCCTATCATGAGGGTAATTATTATCAATCAATAGATCTCGCTCATCATGAGATCGTTTACCATTTATTTTAGTCACAATCAAACTAACATAGATGGAATCAACAAACACATTGAAGAAATAAAAATCAAAGTGCACAATTTTTCATTAATCAAATCTCCCAAGCGCTACAAAATTGACCATATGCGCTAAAACTTCTGGCGTGCTACAAAACCTTATGGGCATGCTACAAAATTGATCGGATGCACTAAAACTTCTGGAGCGCTACAAAACCTTATGAGCGCGCTACAAAATTAACCAGACACGCTAAAACTTTTGACACGCTACCCTAATTCATGGACGCACTACAAAACTCTATCGGCGCGCTACAACAGATTAGCGACGCGCTAAACCGCATCTGCCGCACGCTAAAAATATAAAAACGTGCAAAAAGACATCAAAAATATGGGCACAAATTACGAGGAGGATTTGGGGTACATACCGGAGGTCCATAGTCGGTCGGACGGTGGTGACGTCGCACACGCTCGAGTCGGTGGGTGTGGTAAGGGATCGGCATTCTAAAGCTCTAGTAATTTGAGGGTCTCAATCACAAAATTGTCAAAGTCAAATGCACAAATGACTTTTGAAAATGACCTTTTGAGCATTTATAGGTTATTTTGGTGGGATTTTCATGGGATTTATTTATTTTCCCTTCTGAGGAATTAATTCTTATCTATCACAGGGGCATTTTTGAACAATTTTGTCGAGAGATAAATTGTTTCTTCACCAATTCATCATCAAATCATCATAAAAATTCAATTTTTTTGAAAAATCATTAAAAATCCAAAATTCATCAATTTATCTCCCGTGGGGGCATATATCGCTATCATTTCGAAATTCAACATCTGGGGCAAATTTAGGGCATATTTTAAACTTTTTGTCAATACTGGTAGCTGAGGCAAAATCATTCTTTGAAGCAATGTGTAAACCCATCACTTCAAAGAGGGGCAAAATGTAGACACCTAAAAATGGTCTGGAGAATCTAATTAATTGAATACAACTTATTTGATTAATTAATCTTAAATTCTTCTACTTAGTAAATAAATAGAAATATTTATTTATATTAAGTTCATTATTAATTCTTCTATTTTCTCTTCTAATTAAATAAACAAAATTAAAAACTTTGTTTTATTTAATTATTATCATTATTGCTTCCTTTATAATTCTATCATAAATTAAATACACAAACTTAAATAATTTGTGTTATTTAATTGTTTTATCACGTTTCTTCTTAATTAAATAAAGATATTCTAAAATCTTTTATTTAATTATCATTCTCCTTTTGTTTTAATTTAATAAACAGACCCTATAGTTTGATTTATTAAATTATTCAATCCTCTTTTTTTGTTAAATTTAAATAAATTAAATATTATTTAAATTTATGCACTATTCACTCACCAATAAAATTAATTTTTCAAAATTTAAATTAATTGCAC
>VDFB02079089.1:0-12645 GCA_007258455.2 Sequoia sempervirens | reverse complement strand
AGGGAGGCATGGGTTTTTCTAGGTGGTATTTCTGCCTATTGTTTGGTGAAACCATGGTGGTTTTCATCCTCACAAATCTCTATAAATTGGGGCCTTGAGCTAGTGTTATGGAGAATTTAGTTTTGCAGGGTAACAGGGTGCTGCCAGATTTTACAGGAATTGATAAGAGAAGTCTATTTTTGTTTGTAATATTGGAGATTATCAGTAATATACTTGCCTCTCTTTCGGTGGTGGAGTTTTTTCCCTTCGGGGTTTCTCCACATAAATTTGTCGTTGCATGTGTTATATTGTTCTATCTCTCTCTCCCATTCCTTCTTCACACTAAGGCTAAGGTTAGTCTATATATTTCAGATTTGCATTCACACATTTAAGTTCAGATCGCAAGCTTTCTTCACCTTGTTTTTCAACATTTGGTATCAGAGCTAACGGTTCTATTAAGGAAGGGACACTTTCCTTTTAGAGTGTTGGAGGTTTTTTGCTGCAGTGGGAGCTTTTGTGTTGTGGGTTTTGCAGATTTGTGAAAGATTGCATACCATGGCCTCCACCTCTCGTCTAGATATTGAGAAGTTCAATGGAACTGGTTATGAGATGTGGAAGTTGAAAGTGGAGGATCTTCTTGAGGAAAGAGATCAGTGGTTACTAGTTTCAGTTGAAAAGAAGCCATCTACTTCAACCTTGTTAGATGAAGATTGGAATAAGTTAGACAAGAAGGCTCGAGGTACTATTCGGTTGTGTCTCATAGATTTTGTCCTCCTGAATGTCTCTTCAGAAGACATGGCATACAAGCTTTGGAGGAAGATAGGTGAAATCTACCAAACTAAGAGTTTGTCTAACAAGTTGTATCTCAAAAGATGTTTGTATTCATTAAAGATGAAGGATGGTGAATCTATTGTTGAACATTTGAATGCTTTTAATTTGATTATAAGTCAGCTTGCATCTATTGATGTTAAAATAGAAGATGAGGATAAATGCATTTTATTGATTTGCTCTTTGCCAGAATCTTGGGAAAATTTAGTTATTGCTATAACAAGTGGTGGTGTAGAACCTAAGATGGATACTATTATTCCCATACTTCTTTCAGAGGAGATGAGGAGAAAGACCATGCGTAGTGGCTCCCAAGATGCCTTGCATGTGCGAGGTAGGCCCAAGGAGAAAGAGCCTAAAGGGGATAAGAAGAAGGATAAGTCTAAAGGATGATCTAAGACCCCTGGAAAGAGCAGAGTGAAGTGTTGGAACTGTGGTAAATGGGGACATGTGAAGAAGGAATGTAGAAACAAGAAAAAGAATGCAGATTCCTCCACGGAAAAGTCCTCTGATAACGGTGATTCTGATGCTTTGATTATTTCAGCTAACACAGTTTGTAATGATGCTTGGCTTATTGATTCAGGTGCTTCCTTCCATATGACTCCTCATAAGGAGTGGTTTTCTACATACAAAGAATATGATGGAGGAGAGGTCTTCATGGGTGATAATAGCTCACAAAAGGTTATTGGTAAAGGAAAGGTAAAGTTGTGTTTCAGTGATGGGAGGGTTAAAACCCTTGATGATGTTTTACATATTCCAGGACTTACAAAAAGTTTAATTTCAGTTTCCAAGTTGAATGATTCTGGGATGCATGTGACATTTGACAAGTCTGGTTGTAGGATGGTAAGGGGAAGTTTGGTGGTTGCTAAAGGATCTCGGATAGGGAATTTATTTATGCTACATGCCTCTACTTTTTGTAACTCCTCTTTTGTAACTAGCGCTGAAAATGCATGTATGTTGTGGCACCATAGATTGGGTCACATTGGTGAAAAAGGTCTTAGGACCATACTTGATAAGAAACTAGTAGATGGTATTTCTGATTATTTTGTTGGTAAAAATGATTTCTGTGAGGATTGTGTGTTTGGTAAACAAAACAGGTCATCATTTCCTAAAGGAACTAATAAAGCTAATGGATTGTTAGAACTTATTCATTCGGATGTGTGTGGTCCAGTGGATACAGATTCTTTGGGTAGATCTCGTTATTATGTTTCCTTCATTGATGATTACTCAAGATATACTTGGATTTATTTTATGCATTCAAAATCTGAAGTTTTCACCAAATTTAAGGAATTTAAGGCATTGGTTGAAAAGCAAACAGATTATAAGATAAAAGTATTGAGATCTGACAATGGGGGTGAATATTGTTCTAAGGAATTTGATGAGTTTTGCAAACATGCAGGAATTGTTAGGAAAAAGACTACACCTTACACACCCCAACAAAATGGGGTAGCAGAAAGAATGAACCATACATTAATGGAAAGAGCTAGGAGCATGTTAAGTAGTGCTAAGTTAGACAAATGCTTTTGGGCAGAGGCTGTTGGTACTGCTTGTTATTTAATTAATAGATCTCCTTGTAAAGCTCTTGTTGATAAAACTCCTTATGAAATGTGGTTGGGTAAAAATCCTTCAGTTTCACATTTAAGGGTCTTTGGTTGTGAGGCTTTTGTTCATGTGCCTCAAGAGAAGTGGTCTAAATTGGATCCCAAATCTCATAAATGCATCTTTGTAGGTTATGGTGAAAATGTTAAAGGTTATAAACTTTGGAATCCACTAACATGAAAGATGATATTTTCTAGAGATGTTATTTTTAGGGAATTTAGAGCTAATTCTGAAGATGTGCAACCAAAGGAAAAGTCAAAGACAATGCATTTTGAAACTAAGCAAGAAGATGCACATGTGGAAGAACAGAGAGATGGACAAGAAGATGGAGAAGAAGAGGAGAGTTTTGAAGAATCTATTGTAATAGAAGAAGTTGAAAACAATGAGGATGAACATGAGGAGGAACCTCTTACTCCACCTTTGAGAAGATCCACAAGACAACGAAATCCAGTTGATAGGTATAGCCCACCTGATTTTTGTTGTAAATTTGCTTTGTTATGTACTGATGATGAACCTAGATCTTTCAGGGAGGCTCTCTCTTTAGAAGAATGTGAGTCTTGGATGTAGGCCATGCATGATGAGATGATGTCTTTGAAAAACTGTGACACCTGGGATCTTGTTAGTTTTCCCAAAGGAAGAAAGGCCATTGGTTGTAAGTGGATATATAAAAAGAAGTTTGGTGCAGACGGAAAGTTGGAACGGTACAAGGCCAGATTAGTGGCCAAGGGCTACTCCCAGAGAGAGGGAGTTGATTTTGGTGAAATATTCTCTCCTATTGCTAAGTTAACCTCTATTAGATTCATTTTATCCATTGCTACTGCTTATGATTTAGAAATAGGAACAAATGGATGTTAAACCACTTTCTTGCATGGGGATCTAGGAGGAAGAAATTTATATGCAAATGGACGGTTTTGTGAAAGGAAAAAGAACACTCTGGTTTGCGTACAAAAAGGACTACATGGTTTGAAATAGTCACCTAGGATGTGGTACCATAATTTTGAATGCATTTGCATTAAATATGGTTTTGTTGTATGATGAGGATCAATCATGGCCATTTTAAAGTTACTGATGATTAGATACTAATTATTGTCTTATATGTGGATGATATGTTGTTCATTGGTAATAATAAGGCAATGATTAGGGAACTTAAAACTCAGCTTTCTGGCACATTTGATATGAAAGATTTAGGGGCTTCTAAATATATTCTTTGGATGGAAATCATTAGGGATCACATTCACAGAAAGCTTTGGTTAATTCAGAGTAAGTATGTTAACACTATTTTGCAAAGGTTTAATATGCAGGACTGTAAACCAGTAAGTATTCCATTTCCTGTTGGTACTAAGTTGAGTTTAGACATGTGTCCCAAATCAGATGATGATATTGATGAAATGTCTAAAGTTCCTTATTCTAGTGTTGTTGGAAGTTTAATGTATGCAATGGTTTGTACTAGACCCCATATAGCCCAAGCAAAGGGGAGTTCTAAAGGTAAGTCAAAAGTCTAATCTTGGTAAAGAACATTGGACTCTTTGTCAAAAGGGTATTCAGATATTTGCAAGGCACTTCTGATTACTGTTTGGTTTATCATGGTACTGACAATGTTGATAAGTCATTGGACATACAGGGTTTTGTTGATGCAGATTGGGTAGGTGACTTGGATAGTCGAAGATCCACTAGTGGCTATGTGTTTACTTTGTTTGGAGGAGCAGTGAGTTGGATGAGTAAAAGACAACCTATAGTTGCTTTGTCTACCACTGAAGCAAAGTATATGGCTGCTACACATGCCTCTAAGGAGGCAGTTTGGTTACAGAGACTTGGTAATGGTATTGGTTTTGATTGTAGGATAGTGAGGATCGGATGTGATAGCTAGAGTGCTATTTGTTTGGTCAAGAATCCTATGTATCATGCCTATACTAAGCATAAGATGTTCAAGATCACTTGTCTGATAAATGGCTGATAATGGACAAGTATATTGGATTGGAAAAAGTTGACACTTTGGATAATGTTGCAGATTCTCTTACGAAGCCAGTTACCATGGAAAAGTTCTCTTGGTGCAAAAAGGCCATGGGCCTTGATCATTGTACTTAATTCTATGTATTTGTATCTCTATGGGTGTAATTTACAATGTATGATGTCAAGTGGGAGAATGTTATGATTTAGGTGTCAACAACCTTGTAAATCCTTTATTTTTATTATTCTCCCAAAAGTGTTTTGTACATTTACCCATAAGAGGTGAACTGCTTGACCAACAAGCAGAAAGAGACTATGTAAAATGTGCAAAGTTGTTATCAAGTTAACAAGCATCCTTTTGGAAAGGACAAATTAGTTGTGTGTCCCAATCTTGGAATCTTCTAAATAAGGTTGTTGGTCAAAATAGGATGTTGTAAGAGCAGCTATGACATGTATGATAGTTGTCATAAGATGCTATGAGAGTATGATAGATTCCTATGACAAAATATGCTATCTTTGACCCCAAGTGCTCATGCATAAGTTATGCCTTATGACAGTTGTAAGAGCATTTGTAAGAGGCTATTTTTGGTATTTCTTTTGACCATTTCAAGGAGGGAGGCATGGGTTTTCTAGGTGGTATTGTTGCCTATTGTTTGGTGAAAACCATGGTGGTTTTCATCCTCACAAATTTCTATAAATTGGGGTCTCAAGCTAGTGTTATGGAGAATTCAATTTTGCAAGGTAACAAGGTGCTGCCGGATTTTATAGGAATTGATAAGAGAAGTCTATTGCTGCATGTAATATTGGAGATTATCAGTAATATACTTTCCTCTCTTTTGGTGGTGGAGTTTTTTCCCTTCGGGGTTTCTCCACATAAATTTGTTGTTGCATGTGTTATATTGTTCTATCTCTCTCTCTCATTCTTTCTTCACACCAATGCTAAGGTTAATCTACATATTTCAGATTTGCATTCACACATTTAAGTTTATATTGCAAGCTTTCTTCACTTTGTTTTTCAACAAGGTCCACCTTGGTTTACATAAATGGTTGCGGATTGGGTATTAGAAGAGGCATGTTTATTGTAAATCTTGACAATTCTCTTCATCACTTGCAAGCCATCATCACTTTCAATCTAACAATGAAGATTGTTAATGGCATGTATGGTGGTTTGGGAATTTTGTTAAAGGGACAAGTCTTGTTGTAAATGTGCAAATTTTTCATTAATACTAATGACCTTGTCTTGAGGAAGAGAGTTTTTTTGGTTGTCAACATTCATTGGATGGAAAGGTGAAGCGATTGAAGTGGTATGATCAATGCCTAATGCACCATTGCCCATACTAGGATTAGGAGCTCTTGAGATCCCAAGGTCCACAATGAAAGTGTTATCGTGGGAAGCCATGAGTCTAGAACTTCTTCTCACCAAAGTATTATCAACGGGGCACCAAAAACTCATGCAAGTAGCACTAAGGAGAGGTGAATGCAAATGCAAACTAATCTAAGAGTTTGAAATGTAAATTATAGAAATGTTGCTAACTATAATAGAGATCTAATTACAAAAAATAGAAATGCAGAAAAATGCTAGAAAAGTGCCAAAAATGTTGTTGAACAAGTGCAGAGGGACTGATTTGTCTTGGGTGGCGAATGAGTTCTAGTATGCAATTTTTTTGTATTTTTCAAAAATTTGAATATGACTTTAATGTCCTATAGAATGAAAAAAATGATGTAGAATGTAGATTTTTTATTTTTTCAATGAGATGCAATGCAAAAATGAAATCTAAATGAAGATTTCACTAATACAAGATAAAATGTCCTAGAATTCAAAAACAAAACAATGTAATAATTGAATGTTAATGCACATGCAAACTAGGATGCAATATGAAATTAGAAATCCAAAGTGATCAAATGTTAGGTTCACAAAAATGAACCGTTGATTTATGGTTCCTAGGGCTTCTCTAACTCTCCTAAGGTTTTTTACCTAAAAGGAGAGAAGTAGGCCAAAAATGCTAATGGTTCATTCAATTTAATGCTATCTGTGTTGTTTTATAACCTAAATGAAGCTAACTAAATGCAATTGACTGATCTAAATCAATGAAAATGAATGCAAAAATAAGATTTACAGTATGTTTGAAAGCACACAATGATATGCAAACAACTAAGTAAATGAAGAAATTATGCATAACATAAAGGAAAGGGATGAATCTAAGTGTACCTAGATGAAGTCTGATGAATATGGAGTATTTTGGATTTTGGTGGAGATTACTAATTTTTCACAGTGGGGACTCATTCACCCAGAGTGGCAAATTAGTCCTCCTCCTAGTGAAAAACTGTCGAAAGCAAGTTTCTTTCTATCGAGATCTGGAATCTAAAAAAATATAGATTTTTAGTCCTAAGGTGGGACTCATTCACCACAGGTGGTGAATCAGTCCTCTCCCAAATTTTTGAAAAGTTAAGAGACAACTTTGCAGCATCAGATCTGGAAAATTTTGTTTGTCAGGTTGTCAAAGTCAATTCTACATAAAACAGAAAGAAAACATTCTCCAAGCTTGAAATAGAATTAAGTTGACTTCAACCACCTAGTTGACTTGTAAACCAATCTTCAACATAAAAAATCTTTTCAAATCTACATAACTAGGTCTGCAAACAAACATGCAATAGGGAAAAAATGTTTTAAGGTTAGCGAATATGGGCTTGCCTTGGTCAAACCCCATTTTTAGTAATCAAACCTTTAATAAAATAATGAAATGCAAAGGAATGATAAAATAACATGCAATTGCTATTAACTTACCAAACCCTTGATGATGCAATTCTGAAGTAATCTCAATGGCTACTTCAAAGTGCTTGAATAGTACTTGAAAGGATGTTGTAAAATGCTTGAATGCTTCAAATATGAGATGAAATACTTGAATGAGTGAGGAGATTGTGGGAGATATAAAATGAGGCAAAAATCACATATTTATACACACTTGTGCCTTAGTTACCCATTCATACCTCCTCATAGACCAACATCAAGTATTTTTGAATAAAATCCCAAAAGAAAATTTAAAATATTATGATTTGGGGCTAAGGGTGACTCATTTTCCACCCATGGCGAATGGGTCCCACTTAGGACCTAAGAACAAGTGTCAGGAAATATGTTGTATTTAATGTTGTTTGTTGGGATAATAGTCAAAAACACACTTAATTAAGCATATGAGAGCATAAAGGGGTCAAATAAAGCATGAAAAGGGGATGAATAGTGAAGAAGTGCCTAGAAAAGTGTGAAAGATTGTTACAAGACTTTACAACACTCCAAAATAGGACTCGATGAGTAAAAAGATTATTTTTAAATGAATTGCAATTAATAGAGTCTAGAAGAATGTAGAAATTTCTTACAACACTTCACAACACCTTCACAAGATGTTGTTCTTTGAGTTTTAGTACCTAAATAAGCATGTTAAAGCCACACCACAACATAAAATCATAGCAACATAGTTCCAACACCATCAAACAAGACCTAAAAGGCCATGAAAATGACAAGGGGCCATTTTTCTATGGCACAACCAAGAACTACGTTCAAAAGAGAGATTAACAAATTTGAAAGAAAAACCCCTTGATTTCTCACTTCCGAGTAAAAAAAAGAAAAGGAAATAATAAAATAACAGACTTCGGTAAAAAGGAAACTATTGGGATTGACAACTCCGGTCAATAAAATACCAGCTAGAACTAGGAGAAAATGAAGATACAATTCACCTCAATACAAATGCAAGACTTTTGGATTCTAGTTTCCAATAATATGATAAACTTTTATGGAAATACCAAAACACCAAATCTGGGAAATAATAGATAAAGCAAAAAATCCAATTGAAAATGAAAGAGAGTTCAGCGACCAACTAAGCCATGGAATGATGCCAAAGAAAACAAAAGAAAAAAGGAACAGAGGAAATGAAAAAAAGCGGGCATCCACAGTTTTCCAAGGGGTAAAATGGGGCATGTTGTCAGACCACACAATAGTAATGTGCACAATTGAGAAATGTTTTTAGGAGGTAGAATGTTGATGATAGCATCAATCTTCTTTGTATCCACCTCAATGCCTCTATGAGATATGATAAAACCTAGAAGTTTCCCACTATCTATGTATCTAAGGGTAAATTTTAAGGTTAGTTTATCAAATGAATTGAAAGCATAAACCCATAGAAATAATGAAGTGCAGAGGAACAATAAATGAAAACACATAAAATAGAACAATCTCACCCAATGTTTTCATTCTCCATGGCTGATCTCCATTACACCTAACTTGTTGATTGACGTGTTGCCCTCAGATCGAGCGTGTGAGCAATCGTTGATGAAGTCCTACATGAGCTTTAAAGGTTTTGAATCTAAATGCCTATGCCTAAAATATGCCAATACTAAGTGGAATAAATGCTACAATTCTTGTGAAATATCTAAGTATGTCAGTGTGTAATCTAAAAATGAGAACAAAATAGCATTTTATAGAAAATTTCATTTTGAATGGACGGACAAGATCGACTTTCAATAAAGACCTAAAATTAGAGGAGAAGATTAAATGTGACAATCCCTAATCAGGGTTAGGGAAAAATCATTAAGTGGGCGGTCGAGATTCCATCGAACACGATCGAATCAGTGGTGGAGAATAAATGAGATAATTAATTCAAAAATAAAGATTTTCAAAAATCAAGAAGATAAGAGTTGAACTGAAGATCAGATTTGAAAAATCAATAATCTTCCTGATTACTTTATTTTTGGAGGAAAGTTACCAATTTGAATTAAATTAATTCAAAATATGGATTTTTTGAAATAATAAATAATCAATTTTTAGATTATTTACCAAAATGGATTGTTAGTTAAGAATGTGATGATATTTTAAATAATTTCATTTATTTAAAATGAGAGGAATATTAATTTGGACATTTAAATCATTAATGATAATTATTTAATTTAGAAGATAAGATTAATTGATTAAATAAATTAATCAATTCATTTAATTATGACAATTAGTGACATATTAAATAAATAAATAAAACTTATTTATTTAATAATTAGGAATAAATGATTGAAGAAGGGTGATTAAATAAATTAAGAAATTTATTTAATTAAGGGAAGACTTAGACAATTAATGATGTATTTAATAAATAAATAAAATTTATTTATTTAATAATTATGAAGAATAAAAGGACATGAATTAATTAAATAATTATGAATTATTTAATCAATAGTCGAATGTGGACCAAAGACATAATTAAATGTCATAAGTATGCTAGGACGAAAATGGTAAAAATAGAGCTTGTAGGCCTAGGTCATTTTTAAGTGTCTACATTTTGCCCCTCTTTGTCATAATGTAGCATGTCGCATTGTGATAAAGAAAATAAGTTAAAGCCATGCCCCAGTGAAGGTGTAGAGTATCAATGCCCCCTCGGGAAAATTTTCAAATTTTGGGTAAGCTGTAGAAAAATTTGTAAAGGGTCCCGATAAGTCAATTTAATGACTAGAAAAACAATGGTGCAGACGGTTTCAGATTCTAACATGTTTAAGGTAGTTAATGTGGTGGTCAAAGTTGGTCAAATGATCCTCCAGTAATAACCTAGTTGAAAAATGCCATTTTGACTTTATAAATAGGTTGCCAAAGGGGTAAAAGTCAATTCATTCCTACTATTTACATTGCAAATTTTGACAGCTCAGAGTGAAAAGGAGTGCAACGAGGATGGTGATTCTAGTGATAAAGCATCATGGCGAGATCATGCAGACTTTCAGGTGGCTAGAGGGCTCAAAGCCAGTAGTATGTACCCCCAATTCCCTTTGTATTTTTTTTTGTTTTGTGTGCCAAAGTTAGGTTTATAGGGTGAACAACGAATGCTCATACACATGCATGTAAGCTACAATCGCCTTCGCGTTCGACACATTTGATGCGTCATGATGCAAGTGCAATAGATTTTTAAGGTAGGACGGTGGTTTGCAATGCATTCACCTTTTTGAGTCGCATTCGACAGTTAAAATGCTACATTTTTTTTTGCGATGCAATCGAATATTTGAGAGACCCATTCGAATGCAGCGTTGCATGTGTCAGATATTGTGCTGCAATTGACCTGATGCAATGCATGTGATTGTCATAACGATGCAATCGACATGTCCAGATGCATTTGATGTATGAAATGATGCAGGTGTTGTTTCGCGACACAATTGTAGTCAATACGATGCATTTGATTTTCTCTTTGACCATGGCTAATTTTGATGCTTTTGAAATGTGAAATTCTTTTTAATGATACCGCCATTTGTCTAGAAGGTAGTGATGCATTGTTTGAAATTAAGCAGAGTCAGCTTGCCCCTATTTACATCTGAGAGAGCAGACTGACGACATTCTGATTTGCTGACTAGCTGACTCCATGGGGGCGACGACGGTTGATGTCACTGGGTTTGTAGTATGTTGCCTATATGCCTGTTATTCAGACAAATAGGTGACTACTAGCTATGCTATGCAAGCATTGGAATTTAGAGACTTGTTCTTTCCACCTGCTGATGGGAGAGGTGGCCATCACACTGGAGGATGTGTACCTCATTCTACGGGTGTCAATCCGAGAAGAGCAGATCATCTATGACCCTTGCCATGGTGAGCAGACTTTCTGAGCATACTATCGATATGAGGGTGCAAGACTTCGCATCTAGGGATACAAGATCCGATGGGAGTTTATGGCAGAGCACTATGCTCATTTTTATGCCTTCCTAGTGACACTTATTGGCAGTATTTTGATTCCTAACTGTTGGGGACATGGGTTCCCTATTGGCTGGGGAGACGTCCTCATTGGGATGAGGTGGGACAAGATAGTTTATGCCTAGGGCCCATGTATCTTGGGCACATTCTACCACTAGCTGCACGAGGTTGTTTATCGGAGGGTAGAGAGTATCTCCTGTGAGAGCACACTGATGATGATTTGGGCCTAGGAGCACATAGCCATATTTCTTCTACTGATTCAAAGACCACAACTAGCTGAGGGGATGCCCTATGCATATTATTATGTTGGCGCCCTACAATAGACACAGATGGGAGAGATAGGTTGGTGGTAGCATCGGATTGACACCATGGTGTCCTTCATCTGGAGGCCATAAAGAGTCTGTCATCAGTGGGATGACGAGGATGACCACCTGAGCTTATGTAGAAAATACTGCTACTTGATTGGCAAGATGGTGTAGATCTCACTGATCATAGAGATGTATCTACCACAGCATGTCCTCAGGTAGTTTGGAGAGCAGCAAGGTGTACCTGTAGGGATAGCTGAGTACGCTCGATCTTCCAAAGAGTATGCTTAGGGGCCAACCATTCTAGTAACCTTTGCAGAGCAATAGATCGATGGGCTAGGAGCCAAGTCATGGGGATGGAGAGGTGGGATTGCAGATCCTAGGACCACTATAGATTATGATCTATGGTGGCAGGCACATAGAATAGTGCCAAATCTAATTTTTTTTATCTGAACGGTCTTATAAAATTACACAGTCAAATCTAAAAACTATTGACGGATCTTGATGGGCCAACACTTAAGGATAGATGGTTAGTGATACCTCATGTGCCAAGGGCCAGGCGAGGAGGCAAAGGTGGTGACAGGGGCAGAGGCCAGGGGAGGGATGAAGGCAAGGACAGAGGCAAGGGGAGAGATGGAGGCCAAGACGAAGGATGGGATGGAGGTCAGGGTGGAGATGATGGGGATGACAAAGCTGATGGAGGAGATGGCCGAGGACGAAGGTAAGATGGTTAGAGATAGGGCTAGACAGTGTGCCCACGTTTGGAAAGGGTAGCATTAGATTCTATTTTTGAGGTTATCGAGGAGGGGGAGAGAGAGGAGCAACCAAGACAGGAGGAAAAGGGTGAGGAGAGACAAGAGGAGAGGGAGAGAGAGGAGGATGTGGAGGTGGAGGAGGCCAAATAGGAGGAGGATGTGAGGGTGGAGAGGGAGTCGGGTATGTGTAGGATCATCATGGAAAAAACAAGCCCTTAAGTGGCAAAAAATTAGAAAAATTAGTGTTAGGAAACTTGATGTAAAATTTGAATAAGTTATCTATATTATTTCAAAAATATGTAAGAATAGAATCTGTAGAAAATTGAATGTAATTTGTAAACTACTAGGTTTATTGAAAAATAAATAAAATCTATTTGGTGAAAATTTGAAATTTCAATGAAGTAGTACTTAAATTTCAGGGAAAAAATAAGAAGTAGGTGTCTATCTGACCACCCTAACCATAATAAAATGATAATATTTTTTTATAAGATTTTATATATAAGCAGAGGACTCATGTCCGGATGTGATGCAT